>JAJJMA010050767.1:23537-39221 GCA_023529015.1 Papaver nudicaule | reverse complement strand
ATCTAAACTCTAGTAGGCTAAATCAAGAATTGAATTTTGACACCTAAAACTGACAACTAGCTTGACATACCAACGCTAGTGGGTTTGACCGGACAATGCCCTAACAGAATTGGCAGTATTGGCATTGATCAAAGGAAACTCGTATGAAACAGCAAGGCAAGATTCGACATACCAAGTATGAAGTCAGAACCGGAAGAACAATTACTAGAATGCAGATACAGAGTTACAGAACCTGAAGAGAAAAAGCGAGAAAAAGGAAATGTCAACTCATAGTCAGAAACAACGACAAAGCTCATGTTAAGGCAATAATCAAGCTCATAATTGAGCAATAACAAAAGCTCATGTTAGAGCATCATTAAAGCTCATATTAGAGCATAGAATGTTCAAAGTAAGCATAAAACTCATAGATAAGAGCATTAGATAATTAAGGAAAAGCCCATAGAAGGGCATAAGGCAGAAAGCTCCATGATTAGAGCACGAAAAATTTGCTTAAGCATACTTATGCAATGGTACCTTTTTCATATTTTCAATACAAAATTTCGTTATGATTACGTATCGATCATATGGAATATCCAGCATTACAACAACATGTTTCATTAAATCAGTAGTTGTGAAATCAATACAACAGACTCTGAAAAACATAATTGACATTACATAAAATATATAGTAAAAAAAAAAATATCTCTAACTACAGGATCTGTATAGAAAAGAAGACAGAAGCTGCAGACAACAAGAAATTATTAAACACAATCAACTTAAGAAAAGTACTATATAAAGGAAATATAAAACTACATTTAATGGTGAGGTTCGTAAGATTAAGTCTTTCAGATCAAGAGGCATTAAGGGGAACAATTTAACCCTATTATGGTCTACACAGGTCCAAATGTTATATGGCAGAATCTGATGTCATATATCACAGACCATCGCTATCATTAAATAGCTAAGACTGATCCTAGTAAAGAGCTGCCCCGATCAAAATACAATATAAGCTCAAACCTGAAGTTCAAATGACAGCACAGAAAGAGACCTTGGCCATGTATCTCGAAATAAGACTGTTCGCACCATTTAAGAAATAGTTGTGTTCTCAAATGGGAAGAAGTAAAAATAAAAACACAAATCTAAATTAAGCAAACGAAAGACAAAAAACCATAAAATCACCATACACACGTATGTAAATAAATAACAAACACTAAAAGAGTTTAAACAAAAAATAAACATGTGCACATAAAACAAACATATAACATCCAACAACACTAAGCAAATAAAAAGATGTTCAACAGTAAAAGAAGAAAATGTAAAAAGAGTCAAAGGATGCAGAGCTGCGACTTCAAGTAAGTGAGTTCTTTTTCCAACGCATCATTCCCCGATTTCAATTCCGAATTAGATAATTCTAGAATAGAGCATTTCTTTGTCATAGATAAAGACTCCTTTTCAAGGATAGCCTTAGAAGCATTGGACTCAGTAAGAAGCATGTTCATTACTGCAGCACGCTCTTTTACTTCAGCTATAGAAGAATCACATAGAGATTTAGTAGCCTTTAGAATTTTCACCTCCTCTTCTTTCTCCTTTAAAGTTTCTGAGAATTAGAAATAGCAATCCCAAACTGCTCAAAATCTTTCAAGAATGATGCATTCAACTCGGAACGGTCCGCAGTTTCAATCGCATAGTCCTTTAACCTCCCAATCTCACTCTTAGAAGCAGAAAAATCAATCTCAGCCTTTTCAACCCTTCGCATTCCACTCATTAGAGCAACCATACTCTGAAAGGATATAAAAGAGAAAAAAAATTAGCATAGTCTTCATGGTAGTTCCAACATAAAGAAAAGCTTAATAAGAACAAAAAAAGTTAGGAGATTTACATTCATCACTGCATCCGCGCCAAAAATCTGGAAGATGGGAAATCTAGAGAATTCAGACTAGTAGTATCCTCAGGACGAACCAAAGATGCAAGAAATTCATATGCTAATTCAGGATTTCCAAAGACGGAAGAAAGACTGCGGAATTTATCTAGGATCTCATAATCTAGCTTAAAATTGTCGAGAAGCTGCTGCAAAACCCCTGAAGTATCAATTTCCTTACATGGATAAACTTTAGCTTCCTCACTAGAATCAAAATTACCTTTGAGAGAACCTTTCTTAACTTTCTTCTTCGGATTAATCACCTTAACAGAAGGTTCTGAAACCTTTTGTAGATTTACTTTCTTAGACAAATTTTCTGATGCATGAAAGGGATCATTACCTAATTGAGTAGGAGTAGCAAACCTTGGAGATGATCGGATATTTTTAACAGAAGAAGATCTAGACATTTTCGTAGGCAAACATAATCTAGTATTAGCACAAAATTGATCATTACTGATATTCAATTCCTTAGATTTTCTCTTAGGCGTAGTACCCCTAGTCATCACCTGTGTAGCATATAAAGTAGAAAGCTCTGCAAAATAAGGAATCTTATCCCATTGGAGACGGTGTTGACCAAAATCAAACATGTTATCCTGATTACTAGGCTTATAGTCAATAGAGTGAACCATCTGTTTGATCTTAGAATCAGAAGCGGAAGGAGAACCGATTTTTCTATAAAAACTCTCAAGAGCAGATGAGTTAAGAGGATCAAGAGTACATGTAAAAATAATAACCGATAAACCATTATATTCATAGAAAGATTCTTAAGAACAATAGGAATCATACACAAGAAAGGAACTTACACCTATAGGGAAACAAGTTAAAAAAGTATGATAACCGGCGATCTGCTGAAGAAAGGCGATAACCACATTCCCAATTACCAGAGATAATCAAGGGTTTAATATGAATATCAAGATCAGTATTCAACATCAAGTTTTTGCCGTCTCGGTCATAATAAGGCCTTATAAACTCAATTCCAAGAGACCACTTAATCCTTTTACAACGAAGTGAAAACAAATGGGGTCGTCGAGGATCAACTTGATAGACATCATATCTAAGGAAAATATCTAGAGCTTCAATGGATTTACTGGAAGATTTTTTACTTTCATTATAAAAAATAGCATTATCCATCATTATATAGAAAGAAGTAGTCATTTGCCTAGGTGCTAATCCAACATACATAAGGAATCTGCGAATCAATCGAGAAAGAGGAAATTTCATATAATGAAGTTGAAATTCAGAAATCAACAACTCACCGATCTTAACTATATCCATAGGAATTTTAGAAATATTCTGATATTTATAGATTTGACGAATAAAAACATCGACGTTTTTAAGAGTAGAATACCTTTCCTTCAAGTTAGAGCAGTAAGAATTAGAAGCCATTTGAGAAATGATAGAAAGAACAAAATGAAAAGAGATAGTGTTCCTGAGAGAGAAGATGAAAGTGAATTATTGATCTAGTCAAGAGAAGAAAAATTGATAAAAGAACACAAAACTTGAAAGAGAATAGTTAAAATAATACGATAGAATAAAATATTCAGGAAAAGAGGATACAAAAAGTCATGCAGTACTTGTAAATAATAAAATTAAAATACATAATTTATTGATTCACAATTATGAAAGAAGGACAAACAGTCCCTACAAGTAAGATAATGAATGAGGCAGAACCTGCCATCTTGCAAATACAAAACGTGCATTCTGCACTAGATGTTTTTGGGAAGGAGTACGCAGTACCCCCCAACAAATAAAATTTCAAATCCAAATCATATAGCAAGACCCACAAAAGCTGAGACACAATAATGTCCGAATATAGCTAAAAAACACAAAGTTTACTTCAAAACCAATCTTCAGACTATTTTTCAATAAAACTGGGAGCAAATATGTAGATGACAAAATATAGCATCCACCACAGAAGGCAACAGGAACTGGACGAGAGGTACAACAGGTCATGCATGATGCCTCAGAGGAGGATCAGACTGAAGTACCAGAGTCCGGATAGGCGCAAATGGCTGTGGATACAGAACCCGACACGACTTAAGGCGGTTAAGCAACAACGGAGACTGCTAAGGAGACTACGAGGTTATGTCATCCAAGAGGCGGGAATTCGAGCGAAACAATTGGATCTAAGATATTTATCTGATGTATTTACCGATTTACCCCTAAAGTTGTATTCCCGTCGTCTATAAAAGGCCTGCCATGCCTCATCTGTAAACCAAGTAATTCATTAATGAGAAAACAAGACTAGACTCTTTCTCTCTAAACAATCTCTCTCTTTACTTTACTGTTAGAATGGTTAGTTGAAGCAAATTGTTCATACCACATTGTCGATCAAGTGGATTCAATCACTAGGAGAAGATTAGTAGATCAAAGCAAAGTCTAATTATCTCTTAGATCACCAGATTCAAACGGGATAATTGGTGAAGGTATGATCTAAACCTAATTTCGTATCTTCAAAGTATCAATCACCTTAAGCTTAATATCTCATGTTCTTTATCGCTCTTTTAAGATTCATACGCTTTTATTTACTTATTTATTATAACTCAGTAATCTTCTTTTGCTTTCTTATATATTCTCAACTTAGCTGTATCTTATAACTAGGCTATCAATGTTAACGAAGCCATCTATGTTAACTAAGGTATCCTTGGTAACTTAGTTATCTTTGTCAACTAATGTATCGCGGTCAACTAATTTACTTGTTTTCAACTTTATGTTTTGTTAGTTCAGTTGTTCTACCCACGAGGGTATCCTAGCTAACGTAGCACGAAGTGCTTGCTGAGTATCAAAGCTACCTAGGTAGATCTCATTGATGTATGCTATGGGAAAATTAGTAGCAACAGGCGCAATGGGTAGTGTGCATGACTGGCGGTTAGGCTATTCTCACGGGATTAACCCTATGATTCCACTATCTCCACTTTACCATTTTCCTCCACGATTAACAAGAGATCAGTGTATTTTTGAACATACTATAAGTAGATGACTCCTTCTGTTTTCCAATGATAACACAACTCGAATCCAATCCACAAACCATAACTTAGAAGATACTACTTACAAGCCATAAGTTAACTTGAAATCCTTGCAACACCTTAGAGAAAACCAAGTTGTCTTCGACAACCATCATTCTCATAAGTTGTTCAGAAACCACACACAACACATTTTCAACCAGAAATACCTGATCTCATTATTTCTCTGCTTCCCTCCCTAAAACCAACCCTATCTCCTCTTCTGTGACCGAAGCAAGTCAGGAACGGTCATTGTCTTGGTTTAGGCTAGATTTGTTCGACTTTGATATATCGAACTTGAAAGTATTCTTTTGCAGTATACTCTTTCTCACCCTAAAACAATTGGCTACCACCGTGGGAGTTCAATCTCTCGGTTTCATAAAACTTCACTTTCTTTCAAGATGGTTGGACTTAGGGCAGGATCAGATGCATAAAACACAAACTCCCCCACCATCCTTGCTGATGAATTTACGACGGATCCTTGTGACCCAAGCAACAGCCTCAACACCACTGGAGAGTGTGTCAGTCAGAAAACCAAAACCTTGATGAACCAGTTATGTGAGACTCTTCACCTAGGTGAAACTCAACAGAAAGAGATGTTTATGGCTTTGCGCCATGTACTAGCCGGCAGACGTCTACCATTCGAAGAAAATGAAGAGCAACCTACACCACCTTCAGAGAAGTCAGCACCCAAGACCTACAACTGGAAAATACTGGCAGAGAAATTGTTGGGGACTGCTTACTACAGCACATGTTTGTGATATAGAATTTCCTCGGACACTGATCGATGCTAGCACTCCAATCAATATCATCTCTGTAGATACTCTCGTAACTGTCGGAGTCTCTCGTCATGAGTCAATACATTTCCCTACTGAAATAGAGAATCCAGAAGGGGAAACTGTATGTGCATGGGGGTATGTTACCCTGCCCGTAAGGATATTAGCCGCCCAAACAGAAGCAAGGTTCTACATCGTCAAAGAAGTACTAGAACACGATATTATTCTAGGATTACCATGGTTCCAAGACAATCAAGAGATTATCCATAATGATGCGTACTCGCCGACAATCTCGACTGGAGAAGAGACCACTCAAATGGAAGCACCTGCCAGAGATGATTCTGCAAGTCCTGAATCAACAGAGGGAGCATCACCCCAAACTCAAGATGCGGCATATATCCCAAACCAACACGTTCCTGGAACGACTCAACCTTTGCTCAACAACATTTCAAAAGACTGGAAGATCAATATGTATTACCTCACTCCCGAGGGGTACAAGAAGTTGCTCTACCACAAGGGTATGTCTCGCTTTTATTTCGTTTATATAATGGAGTGGGGGATGCACGCAGGCATGTCACTTGTTTCATTAAATCGTTGGATGTACACGATGCCAACCATGTGGTACGCCTCAAGGAATTTCCCAAGTCACTTAGCGGATCGGCATATGCCTGGTACAATTCACTGGCACCAGGCATTATCATCACCTGGGGGAGATGATTCAAGCATTTTACAAGGAGTATCTACCTGGATTCAAAGATATCGGATACCTAGGGAAACACTTGCGGAAAAGCAGGGAAAGTCCGGATGCGTATATAAGAAGATTCAGAAAAATCGCTATCAACTATGAACGCCCGCCAGTCACAGAATCACAACTGATAGGATCCTGCGCAGCGGTTTAAGGACTACTTATCGTGTAGTAGATGAGAATTGGGGTTTTGAAACTTTCGCGGAACTTTTTTCATACTTTCGGGTGCAGCGAGGAGGAACACTAAAAAGGGACACACTCACTTCCCTGCAAGCTACTGACAACACGTCTAAGGCCAACATGGGAGAAAAAACATTTGATGGAGCTAGTCTAATTAAGTGCACCAGTCTAAATACAACTCCTGCACCAATTCGGGATACAAGACGAAGAATTGATCCCCCTCAGGGCCTGTCTTTACAATCCCAAAGCAAGTCAGACACGTCAGTCCTACCGCCGCCTGTCAACGAAGTCGTTGAATTGTTGAAAAAATGGAAACAAGAAGGCATTCATCAGCTGTTTACATACGACTACCCCACAAAATCCGACAATCCGAAGTATTACACATCATAGGATTATCGGCAACGCCACAAAAACAGTATTGCTCGAAAGACCTCCTTGAGCACAAAATCGAGAAGGAAGAACTGCTTCCTGTTAGGGCATTGTCCGGTCAAACCCACTAGCGTTGGTATGTCAAGCTAGTTGTCAGTTTTAGGTGTCAAAACACAATTCTTGATTTAGCCTACTAGAGTTTAGATTTCGGAATTGGGATATAGACAAAGTAGTAGAGACCTTGAAGACGAAGACAGTGATTATAAAGAAGACATCAAATATTCATCATCGACAAAAGGTTAGTAGGAGTTATGACTTTTATGGAAATTCTTCTATCCTACTTATTCTATCTTTTGAAATAGTCGGCTACTTTAGTAGTGTTATAGCGATTGAGATTTTGTATTCTTGTCTACATAACCATGAGTTATGTTAGTTGAAAAAGAGGGGATACCGAGATACACCACCAACTTTTTGTTTTCGTGAACCTAGTTGATTACGGTTGTTTGAACGATCTCACAAATCAATATTCAAACAACAACCTGAGTATAGTTCAGAGAACTAAACCCTAACAAAAACGTGGTTCTTGTAGATCTCAACAGACATGGATTCACTCAAAGGTTATGAATCAACAAACTTGCAATTACTTCAATTATATAGATCATAGACAATATAATGCGGAAGCGAAAAGTAATGCAAGACACCAGAATTTTGTTAACGAGGAAACTGCAAACCTAACAGAAAAACCCCGAGACCTCGTCCAGATGTGAACACCCTCAGACGCTAGCCTATTCCCAGACTTCGGACTGGAATGTATCGAGACTGAATTCACCCTACAAGCAATTTAGCTACCAGTGTACTCCTACGTCTCTTGGCTCCCGCAGAAACCTACATACTTGATTCCTCTAGCTGACGTCCTTTACAGGCCTAGGAGTTGCTCCACTTCCCTTCGTGAAGACTAGCGCTACCCTGCCTCTAACAGGACGCCTAAAAGTATCCAAGTAATTAAACGAGAATACGATTGTGATTTCCTTTAGACTTAAAGTCAAGGTTAATGGAAATCTGTTTTGTTGAATAGGGCTTATTGATCTAGCGTAAACAGCTTTACCTCATAACGCTTGACGAACTTAGTATTAAACCTAGCTAGTTCGTGAATATGCATTAAGGAACTTCTAGGGTTTACGATTCAAGATCTACCTTATGAAGTTTCTATCAATTCTTGGTCGTGATAAGATTGAAAATATTCAATCGACCCAAGATACAGGATCAGGAATTTTACTTCCGACATGTGCTTTACGATCCTCAAGTGAAGTCTTTCAATAGTCGTAGTCCAAAAGGACTTCGAGATGACGACCAACCTTTATGCAAGGATACATAGATGTGTATAGGATTGTGATTGTATCTTGCAGAAGGTCATCTATTTATAGTGATCATCAAGGGAGGCTTTGCTTGAAAATTAAGCAACCTTTAGTAGGGATCAAGCGAGTTCCGGAACTAGGAAAGTCCATAGATTGAATACCCGTTCTCAATCTTCTATTAACTTTAGACAAGGACACTAGTTAAAGAGGACTCAACCTTGATTGAAGGTTTGCGACTTCTGGTCTAAATCAAGTTTGAACATCGCTTGCGACTTCTGTCCAAATAATTGTTTGAACATCGCTTGGATTAAGTAGTTGAATTCCATAGGCCAGGTAATGACAAGTCCGAGAACTAATCATGTCTAGTCCGAAAACTTCAAGATATGAAAGTTGGAAGTTTTTTCATGGCTTATATGTACGCGTTCATAGAGCTGTCAATTGGAGTTCAAGAGAATTCAGGAGAAGTCTGTGAACTCGTATGTATTCGTTCATGAACGCGTTCATACAGACCCGCTCATTCTCAGGAATGCCTTAAGCAACACATGTATGTGTTCACCGTTGATGTCATTTCAAGAGACAATTCAACATACTCTACCTATACATAATATCACGGATGTGACAAATGCAAAGGCGAAGAATCCTAGAATACCTTCGGATCATATAAACAACATCGTAGACTATTGATATGATAGAAATGGCAAATACGAAACATGGAAAGGAAAACCTTTCTAACATTTAGCGAGGACGTTATGATTTATCAAGTAATAAACTTCGGTCTTCGTCTTCAGCGGTCTTCGTCTCGATTACCTAAAACTATCATAGTCCGAGGTTGTAGAGTAAACTTATCAAGGATTGTGTTTTTGTCTCATAAACTTGACAACTGACTTGAGATAGCAATATCAGTGGGTTCAACCGAGCAATGCTCTAACAATCTCCCAATTTGTTAATTTTAGCGACAAAGACCAATCTTACATATGGATTGAAAAAGTAAAATCTTTTAGCCTTAACCATAATGTACTTGATCTTCCTGTAATCTTCAGCGTCTTCAAATAAGAGTGTTCCTGCAAGTGAAAATTCAAGGTAGAGATAACAAACTTCAAAGTCAGCACACATCTTGGTTCTAAAAGGACATAGTCCAACAAGAGTTTGTTATGCAATTGAGTAGTATATAAAACTTGTAAGCATATTGCATCAATGCTTAAAGATACTACACAATATGATATGTTCTCCCCCTTACTCAATACACTAACTTTTGCTTTGACATGACAAGCACATCGATTTTACTCCCCCTATGACAATGCCGTAGACAATTGTCGTAGTAGATAGAAAGATTTTACTCCCCCTTACAACAAGATTTCTCCCCTTTTTTGTCATAAAATAGACAAAGGAACAAGAAATATAGGAATCCTCATAAAACAACAATAATCAATGTAGACAAAGGTAAACATACCTGAAACGAGAGATAAAAAGATGCAATTCTCTTGCAAATTCCACAGCCACAAACCCAAAAAGATATTACCATGAAGCACAAGTTCAAAAGAACTCTCCCCCATTATTTGTCATTCCATAAGGAACAACGCGAGGACCTTCCCAAGCAAGGATTTGGAATAGATTCTTGGGTGAAGTACAATTTCACAAGTAAAATTGTAATTATGTTTTTCTTTCCTAGACAGTTACGGTCAAATAGGAATTCAAGGTTTAATCTTCCTACTTTCTCAGAGAGTTTCGGTCAACCATCGCCTTTAGAGAAAACATTAGGTTACCCCTTCCTAGTGGTTGTAAGACTAATAATTAAAGGTACAACATTTAATCCAGCGGAGTTCAATAGTGTATCCTTCGAGGTTCCTCTTTATCAAAATCGTCTCCCCTTAGCCATAAGAGTCAGAAGCATGGATTTTGATAGTTCTTCATGAACTGCATTATCCGAACGGGTGGTTTGGCTAAAAAAGCAAGTTCACGATTTATGCAATACATTCATATAGATAATCAATTAAGATCAAGAATTGCAATCATCAATTAAGATTTTAATTTAATAACCTCGATTAATTGAAGAAAAAGAAAACATGGAAGTAGCACAAGCAAATCATGCTTAAATCAAAAGATGACTACTTCTAGCATAGTGATTACCCAAACCCTAAAGAAAAGACAATAGCTTTTTAATAAGGAGTTAACTATGCCATAAGACTATTGACAAAATTAGCAATGTCCGTTGTTCCCTCAACAAGAGTTGTGCTCATGGGAACATACGGTTCGTGAAACTTCTGATTGAGACTGTTAAGAAAAGCTTCATGTTGTTTCACCATAGCTTCCTGTACTTGCAGTGATTTCAAAAATACTTCTCCAAGTATTTGAACTTCTCTTCTAGTTTATTTGCATTCTTTTACAATAGAAGCAATTCTATGATTCTTGGGAGTATTGGATCTAGGTTTCTTCATCTTCTTCTTCTTACTTTTCAAAAGATTCTTTTTAGTTTCTTTTGGAAACACAGGAACCTCATCAGATTTCATGGCAATAGATTTTTCACCATTGGTGATAGAGAGAGTGTTTGATGAATCCATGAACACGTTTTTGAGACGTGAGAGTATCACCCAAGACCTCTTTATATCGAGGTTTTCTGGAAAGGAGTTTCCAAATATTAAAAATAGATCATATATGAGAGTTCCTCAAGAAGGAAGTTGGTTCCGAAACGTGTAGTTCAAGAGTTAACGACCGACACCTTTGTTCACGAGTATAGTTAACTTAAGGATTCAATATGTCCCAATATAAGATTTTATTCACTAATCACCATAGATCCTTTTAAGTTTAAATATCAATAGCATGATTAGACACATATCTAATTGCATGATCTCGAGCAAAAGTCCACCTCTTCTCATGGGTCATGTTCTCGCCTCTTGCCTTAGGAGCCAGAGACAGGGGGAAGAGTTGGAATCTGCTCAGAGATTATTGATACCCACATCGAGTCATTACATTTTGGACTCTTATTATTTGATGTGGTGGCAAATAATGCTCAGGATGACAACTGTGACAACCACTTTGGGGTTTTCTGGTCACTAACCATCAGGACAATTGGTCACATAACCAATTGTGCGTGGATTCATCTCTTTGGAGCTTGGCTCAACAATTGTTAGAGATGAGAATTATTGTCGAATCCTCTAAATTAACTTATGGTTTTAACAAACTTACAAGGGCCTCCATAAATCAATAAGCACTTACTAAAAGACAGGAGGTTATCATTGTGTCCGTTATATGTGCTGAGACTTTGTTCTCGGAACACTTAGAACAAAGTCGCACATTCACTTTCACATTAGATTGTGAAAGGATGAGCAAGTTCTTGCTCATTCTCTTGAACCGAGTTTTTCTCCTCTGACCTAGATTTCTTAGTTCTAATCCTTTTTCTCTTGACATGATGAGATTCATCCCTCTTTAAGAATCTTTTGTTAGAAAAAGAGTTTGAAGACATACCTTTCATTTCCTTCTCGTGATATGATTCACGAATCATTTGCAGTGAGTTTGTCAGTCTGGTTGCTCTTCTTTGGAGTTTGTTGCATATCTAACCTTTTTCTTATAGCGATAGAAATGAGAGTAGATGTGTCCTTTCATGCCGCAATAAGTGCAAATTTCGAGTAATTCTGGTTTTTTATAACCAAGGTTTCTCGTAGTGCCAACTGAAGATTTTACGTTCAAGACAGTGCTGTCAGGGATATGATCAATAGTCATTGCACTAAGTGCACAGTTATCTATTTCTTCTTCTGATTCATAGAAATATGAAGTATCATCCAAGGTAGCTGCAGCAAGTGCTTTTCCTTCAGTATATCTTCTTTTGTTTGCACAATCAGGTGCAAGATGACCAAATCCCCCGCATTTAAGACAGTGAGGCATATCATCATCCACAATTTCTAACTCTTCTTTGGAAGAAGTTTTTTGTGGTTGTTTATTCGATGAGGGGACATCTTTAATAAAACATATATTTCGTTTTTTCAGGATATCTCGAAAATGTCTTGTAATATAAGACACAAGTTGAGAATCATCATGTTCTGATATAATCTGATCTTCAGAGTCATTAGAATCTTCTAAGGCTTTGAATCTTTGTCAAAGATTTTAAGCTTAGCGATTAGATCACCCCTTTTTATTTCATAACCATATGACTCCTGGATGGCATGCTTCTTTAAACATATTTTGAAGGTAGAGACCTAAAGATTTTTCTCACAATTTCTCTTTCCTCAATTGTTTTTCCAAGCGATTGCGAGGCATTAATAATTGCGTAAAGTTTGTGATTAAATTCTTCAAAGGTTTCTTCATCAGTCATACGGAGGTTTTCCCAGTCTGATGAGAGAATTTGAAGTCGAGCTTCTTTCTATGAAGTGTTGCCTTCAAATATGATTTGTAGAGTTTCCCAAGCTTTCTTCGATGTACTACAGGTAGATACATGATGTTGAAGATCTGGGGTAAATGCATGGATGATCGCATTAAGCGCATCAGAATCTATCTTAGCATCTTTCCTTTCTTTATCGGAATATTGTGAGGGAGTTTTATCCTTTGCAACATCATCGATTTTGATAGTGGGTATGGAGAACCCATCTTGCACAAAGACCCAACACTGATAGTCTCGTGATTGAAGAAAATAGCGCATGGCAGATTTCCACCATAGATAGTTTGTGCCATCAAATACTGGTGGAACATTCACATTGGCAGAATAATGTGTTTCCATAATTCACGAAAGCGTCAAACACAGACAGTTACATCTCTTACAAGGTGTTTGCCGGCTCTGATACCAACTGAAAAAGAGGGGATACCGAGATACACCAACTTTTTGTTTTCGTGAACCTAGTTGGTTACGGTTCTTTGAACGATCTCACAAATCAATATTCAAACAACAACCTGCGTATAGTTCAGAGAACCGAACCCTAGTAAGAACGTGGTTCTTGTAGATCTCAACAGAGATGGATTCACTCAAAGGTTATGAATCAATAAACTTGCAATTACTTCAATTATATAGATCAGAGGCAATATAATGCGGAGGGGAAAAGTAATGCAAGACACCAGAATTTTGTTAACGAGGAAACTGCAAACCTAGCAGAAAAACCCCGGGACCTCGTCCAGATGTGAACACCCTCAGTATTAACGGTATACAGACGTTATCCTATTCCCAGACTTCGGACTGGAATGTATCGAAATTGAATTCACCCTACAAGCAATTCAACTACCAATGTGCTCCTACGTCTCTTGGCTCCCGCAGAAACCTACGTACTTGATTCCCCTAGCTGACGTCCTTTACAGGCCTAGGAGTTGCTCCACTTCCCTTCGTGAAGACTAGCGCTAGCCTGCCTCTAACAGGACGCCTAAAAGTATCCAAGTAATTAAACGAGAATACGATTATGATTTCCTTTAGACTTAAAGTCAAGGTTAATGGAAATCTGTTTTGTTGAATAAGGCTTATTGATCTAGCCTAAACAACTTTACCTCATAACTCTTGACGAGCTTAGTATTAAACCTAGTTCGTGAATATGCGTTAAGGAACTTCTAGGGTTTACGATTCAAGATCTACCTTATGAAGTTTCTATCAAATCTTGGTCGTGATAAGATTGAAAATATTCAATCAACCCAAGATACGGGATCATGAATTTTACTTCCGACCTGTGCTTCACGATCCTCAAGTGAAGTATTTCAATAGTCGTAGTCCAAAAGGACTTCGAGATGACCACCAACCTTTATGCAAGGATACACAGATGTGTAGAGGATTGTGATTGCAAAAGGTCATCTATTTATAGTGATCATCAAGGGAGGCTTTACTTGAAAATTAAGCAACCTTGAGTAGGGATCAAGCGAGTTCCGGAACTAGGAAAGTCCATACCTTGAATACCCGTTCTCAATCTTCTATTAACTTTAGACAAGGCCAATAGTTAAAGAGGACTCAACCTTGATTGAAGGTTTGCGACTTCTGGTCCAAATCAAGTTTGAACATCGCTTGCGACTTCTGGTCCAAATAATTGTTTGAACATCGCTTGGATTAAGTAGTTGAATTCCATGGGCCAAGTAATGACAAGTACGAGAACTAATCATGTCTAGACCGAAAACTTCAAGATATGAAAGTTGGAAGTTTTCCCATGGCTTATATGTACGCGTTCATAGAGCTGTCAGGAGAATTCAGGAGAAGTCTGTGAACTCGTATGTACGCGTTCATACAGACCCGCTCGTTCTCAGGAATGCCTTAAGCAACACATGTATGCGTTCACCGTTGAGGTCATTTCAAGAGACAATTCAACATACTCTACCTATACATAATATCACATATGTGACAAATGCAAAGGCGAAGAATCCTAGAATACCTTCGGATCATATAAACAACATCGTAGACTATTGATATGATAGAAATTGTTAGGGCATTGTCCGTTCAAACCCACTAGCGCTGGTATGTCAAGCTAGTTGTCAGTTTTAGGTGTCAAAACACAATTCTTGATTTAGCCTACTAGAGTTTAGATTTCGGAATTGGGATATAGACTAAGTAGTTGAGACCTTGAAGATGAAGACTGTGAAGACATCAATTATTCTTCATCGACAAAAGGTTAGTAGGAGTTATGACTTTTATGGAAATTCTTCTATTCTACTTTCTCTATCTTTCGAAATAGTCGGCTACTTTAGTAGTGTTATAATAGCGATTGAGATCGTGTTCTTGGCTACATGACCATGTGTCATGAGTAGTGTTTGTTCCCGCAAATACTATGGTTACAAGAATGTATGGGATAGATTCGATACCATTTGTACATTGCAATGGTTTGCTTGCAAATCACTTGTTGGATATGGGTGAATCTAAAGGAGTACTCTTGAGCAAGAGTCCAGTGGATTACAGTTGAGGGCGTCTCACACGTCTAAGTACTGGCCCATCCAAGAACTTCCAGCGGATCCAGTTAAACCCTAATTATGAGCGACGACGGTTCACGAACCGGTTCGTGAATAGTGACTCCGGATTTCACTCCTGAGTTCAAAAAAGTCAAGTTGTACACGTACATGTACGTGAACCACAGATTCAATGTATGGAATTCAGAAGGACGGTTCACGAACCGTCCAAGTGAATATTCTGCGGGATTTCACATGGGTTAAACTTCTGACTCCTTTATCTCTTAGTTGGACTGTGCTTATCAGAATATCTTTTGTGGTCCATCTAACGAGATTATCTCTGGTCTGTTGGATCTCTATCTTGAAGTGTTTGTGAGCTAACAAAACACTTGGTAGATAAATGTTTAAAGATTTCCAATTGAAATAAATTAGGGTTTCTTTGTGTGCAAGCTAGGTAACGGGTTCGTTTCCACGAGCACCTTGCTAACTTGTAGGTTCAGAAACTAGTTGCTTTATTCCTAAGCAA
>JAJJMA010050762.1:0-12731 GCA_023529015.1 Papaver nudicaule | reverse complement strand
GCAATTATTAAACACAGTAGAACATGAACGACAAGAGATTTCATGAATAATAACAATTGACCAGACAGATTGATTAATATGTTTGGGACATCCAATTACATCCCTTAACCAATACGAAATTGTTTAGCTACTCATAGCTTTATTGAAATCCATAGAAGAATATAAAGAAAATAAGTAAAAACATAAAAACCCGTTTTACGGCGCCTCGAGAATCGTGCCAAAACTCCTTTCTCGATCCCCGTCGTAGAACCCTAGCTGACGTCCCAAAAACACCTCCTGGAACTCTCGTCCAGAACTGTCCGTCCCATCTCAAAAACAGAACTTCCGTTTCTTTTTTATATCTTTCTGAATAGTACGCCCCTTTTATACTACCCTTTGTGATTTCCAAAAACAGTTCACGCAAAAACCCTTTACATGTCTGAGCCCAATTGAGAATGACCCAACCCACACTGGGCCAGACCACCACTGCTTAGCCCATTTTGTTTCTACACATATGCGATTTGCACAGTTTATTTCTTACTGCATCGTCTGTATTTCTTTAACTCAGATGAACTTCTTCGGTCAGCAGTATTTGGACCGATCTAAAATTTGGGCCTTTTAAGGTGCCCCTTAACGTTGAGGTGAGGTTGGGAATAACCAGTTGGCCCCTTTCATTTCATGTGTGTCCTAAAATCAATTCTGCTAGGCCTCCAATAATTCTTGTTTGCGACACTTCTGAACCTTGTATTCTTCTTCTATTCGAGACCATTGACTCCGAGAGTTGCCAAGTGATGAATTGATGTAAATTGCTTCATTTTTATTATTAAACTTCAAAGTACCTGCAAAAGAGAAAACAATGTAAAATAAATAATATATGAGGATTTAGCCGACTAAAGTGTATTAATTAGGTACTCTTGAATAGGTGTTTTGAGCACCTATCAGATATATTTATATATAGACCCACACGCAAGCTTCAAGATAATAAATCATAGATAACCTTTTGCACCGCTTATTATACGAATCCCTATTTTTTCTAGGGAATCCATTGAGATGCATAGCAGTTCCATAAGACATAAACACTGGCTATATTGGAAATTAAACAAAAATACTCTTAAATTGTCGTACTTGGCATTTACAGTGAGATTTTGCTATTTTTAAACTCCATGTAGATGGAAACCCATTCAATGTATTAAAAGAGACTCATTCCAAGATTTTAGGGGCATTAGTTTTTGTATCAATACAGATTAAATGATTCTACCATCCAACTTTCGTTGACAAATGTTGGAGAAACGATTCACATATCACAATCTGATAATATCAAAATGTCCTGCACATCTAACAGAAGGAACTCAACTAATAATCTATCCTTCCCTGCATTTTATCTGCCAACAGCTTACTCACAGGTAAATAAGAAAGAGAATTCATTCACGTGTTTTTCAAGCTGTAAGATGCAGCAACTCTGAATACATCCGGGTAACTGAAACAACGCTTTCACAACGTTAGTGTAAATCAAAAATTGAATTTCTGCGTGGATTACCGAAGGCAATGTCTACCCTACACGACTGAAGCCCTATATCTCAGTCAAAATAGAAATAGTAAAAAAAAAAGAGACATTTATCCACCGGTGTACATAAGCCATCGACACATAATGTCTGGTTCAGCAGGAAACAATGGCAGGATCTGGGCAATGGTGCAGCAGAACCTCAGGATACACAATATTAGTTGTTGAAAGATCTTTGGTTTCACTGGGCAACAACACAGTTATTCTTTTCGCAGCTGTGCACCTCGATAACGCCACATACAGTTGTCCGTGGCTAAATACGGGGGTAGACAGATCTATTCCAACGTGATTGACAGACTGGCCTTGAGATTTGTTGATTGTCATCGCATAAGCAACACGGATAGGAAACTGACGCCTTGTTAAATTAAGATTTATCTCTGATGCCGATGGCTTGAATGATATGCGTGGAATGAACACAGTATCTCCTTTTTTATCACCGGTTATTATCTTAGCTTCAATCACACGTCGTGAACACCTAGTAACCAATAACCTAGTATCGTTGCAAAGACCCTCCCTTGGTGCCAAGTTTCTTAAAATCATTATAGGGCAGCCAGCCTTGAGTTCCAGCTTGAATGGCGGCATTCCGGGTGGATTTAAATTTTGTAAGAACTCGTTTGATACCTCCGGACAACTGCCACTCTCGTCTGCATTTAACTTGTCTGCAGCCAAAAAAATGTATGATTCTTTGTCCACCCTCCTGAGTGCTTCATCATTGATCCTATGCACGTCGTCATTACGCGCAGATAATATCATACGATCTGTAAATTTCTTTTCAGGAACCTTATCGTTTGTTCCCAACCAAGGGTAAATATCATCTATCAGTCCAAATGTGTCCTTGGATCTCCCAACTGATTCAGGCAGATTTATGATTTCATTTGGATTGTCACCTACCTATACAGCAACAACATGTATATCAGGTCATAATCATCTGGAAAAAAACAATAAAGATGAATGCAACAATGCAGGGTGAATTAATACCTCAAGTAGAAATTTTGCAAACGACACACTCTCCTCTTCTAACACGTCTAACCGCATGTTTTTGTGGAGAGTCAGTACTGTCACATGGTCCCAGATAAACGACCTTCTCAGTGATGCTCCAACAACTTGTTCACGGCAGGCACCACGTATCACAGGCAACGTCTGGCGAAAATCTCCACCCATTACAACGGTTATCCCACCAAAAGGCCTTGTTTTGTCACCACAATCACGAAGCATCCGGTCGACTGCCTCAACACAATACTTATGCTGCATTGGTACTTCATACCATATAATTAGTGTGGTCTGTTTAAGGAATCCAGCATGTGACTCCTCCTTGTCGACTCCACAAACACTAGTCTCTGTTATATCCAAAGGTATTTTAAAAGTTGAATGTGTCGTACGACCTCCAGCTAGAAGCAGGGATGCAATTCCAGACGATGCAACTGTCAGGACTATTTGCCCCTTTCTACGGCAATTTGATGCTAAAGTATTGTAAAGGAAAGTATTTCCACTGCCTGCACTACCATTCACAAAGAACGTCCTGCCTTCGTTATTTTCTATAGAATCCATTATCTTGTTGAAAGCTGATTCCTGATCAGGGTTCATTCTGGCAATATCATCCTCCAGATCCTTACTCTTTACAACAAGCTGCAGCAAGCGATGATCCCACATTAGTTTGTCACCAACGGCACCACCCCAACCCATTACGGACACTGGCATTTTCGAAAAATCTTCAAGAGACTTTCCGGATTCACGGACCTGCTCATCGAGGAGAAACAGTCCATAATCAAGCACCTTCTCATTGGTTGGATCCTGAATATGAAACTTCACACGTAATTTATGGTGCAGGTCATCACATATATTAATCTCGAATTTCTCCCAGAGCAATTTTGGTTGTGTTGGGTTACAATCGCATAGACTATTCTTGAAAAGTTTTCTAAGCTGGGTTCCAGTCTGCATGATCGCAGCTTCTTGGAGACACTGCATCCATTCACTGTCATCTTCGAGTATTCCAAGTGCAATGCATGCCTCTTTGAAGGTGGTGTGGACTACCGTATCCTCTCCGGACTTGACTGTCCTGAGACAATCAAACGACCTGGCACCTGCAACAACTGTCAGCAGAAGACGGAGATAAAACAATTCACCGGCACTGGGACTGACAAAGTACATTCTTGCAATTGCAAACCCTTGTTTACGCACATGCCATTCTTTATCCTCCATACAAAATGTTGAGGAAATTCCTGGTAGGTGTATTTATGGGAATTAGGATTGAAATCATTGTACTCGAAGTAAGCCATCAATTTTGACTTAAAGTTCTCAGCTGCCATGGCAACTAAATCCATTGCGTCCGTAGAGTCATATACAATCCTTTGCTGTCCGGGAAGATGAACTGCCAAACGAACTACATTCGGTTCTTCTTGATGCATTTTATTACCGTACAAACGCCAGGATGATTCGGGTGGACCAATATACCTCGCATCAATGTACTGTTGTATCTCATCAACATCCCCAACCACCAAAGTTGCACGGTCATGGCCCTTGTAGATGTACTTGTGTATGTATTTAACGGATCTCACACCACCACATACTTCAACATTGATGTGACAATTAAACATCCTAGACAAATAAGGATTGTATGGAACAACATTTGTATTATCAGCTCTGTGGTTCTTCTTGATAATAAACTCCCTACCATCATCGCGTCGACGATACACTGGATACCCACCTTCATCCATACTTGTAACATCCACGTGTGTCTTGGGATACCCTCTACTGCATTTTCCATTCTTCCAACACATAGATTCCGGGCCACATGGACCATGCACCATGCACCTACGGATAGTATCAAACAAAACTGGGTAAAGCTTCTCATTAGGAAATTCCGCGCTGATGATACTATCTACCTGCTCCACTGTTCGAATCTTCTCAGGACCATCCAAAAATATCAGTGCATGCATGTGTGGTAATCCCCGCTTCTGGAATTCAATCGTATATACGTGTGCAACTATGGAGCCAAACACCTTTCCCTTTTTAATTTCTTTCATGAGCTTATCCCTCTTCATCTCAAATACACGGGCAATGAGGTCAGGTCGATCGGAAGCATATTGGTGAGGTTCAAGCTCATCCTAGATCTCTGGCCAACTCGGGTTCGCAGTCATCGTCAGAAAGATATCCGGGTGATGGTTGAATCGTGTAATAGCCATCGAATCTTGATATATCTCGAACATATGTCTAGGACCACCGATAAAGCTCGATGGCAAAACGTATGGTTTACCTCCATCTTCAGGACCCATCCCAGAATCAGCTAATTTCTTGATTCCAGAATAGCAGTTTGCACGCAATTCTTCTTGAATTCCTTTGAGGTAGAATAGTCGATTTTGTTCAGTGGCGGACCACGCATCCACCAAATACTCCTGAAATAGTTTTTTGTCCTTTAGTATGGTGGAATATCCATCCCGCTTGAACAGACGGTAACCATGGAACTGCTTCAGCGTCAGTCTAGCACCGGTATGTATATTTTTTCCGGGAACAAATTGCTTAAGCTCAGGGTGCCAACCCATTTCACCATATGGAAAAGTAATACATAGTGCAGAGGCAGGTATGCAGGATGACGCTCAGAAGTACGGGTAAGTGCAGAACCTTCCCTTGCACGAATTACTATGTCCCGCACAGTTGGAGGAGCAGTACCATCACCTGGCAGTATAACCGATACTTCATCGGCTGTAGGTAAGTTGTAACGCCTTGCATCTGTACTCTCTTTATAATGCAAGACAACATGCAGATTTTCCGTTTCGGGACTTAGTTCATTCAATATATCTTTTGCCTTAACGTACTTGGGGTATAATGCATTGTGCTGCATCAAAATATTTTGAATCACACCAAGAACATCTTTCTCCAGCCGGGGATTTCGTTTTGCCCGTACATTTAGAGCCAAAACAGGGTCGTATACATACAGTTGATAATATATAGATTTATCCTCGTCATCCGGCAGCAATGCTCCACTCCAGTGGCGTAGTTCTCCATGTATGGAAAATCCTTTAGGCCCCTTGCCCTTCACGACTCTCTTATCCATTTTGCAGCCAAGGCTAGTGTATGCATTTGCGGCATTATACTCCCTTATGTGTTCACGAAATAAATTTGAACTTGCATCATTCCCATCATACAGGTCCTTAAGGCCTTATGGGGGATCACGTAGTTTAGGAAGCACTACCTTACCCTCTCGGCAGCACTTACTAAAAACGGGTTTTTTCTTTGATGAATTACTAAGTCTCTCCGCAATCCAATGAAAGGCTCCGCACCAAGTACATTTTGAATCCATTCTTCCTAGGTAGTCTCGAACAGACAAATTCAGCCCAGAAAAACGCTCAACGGCCCCAAACAAACCTTCGTTATCATCTTCATCCGCGTAATCACTGCATTCTTCAAAGCTATCAGACGAAACTTCTCCAGAGACAACAGAACTGCAAGACAAATCAATATTTAACGCCAACATCGAGCAAACTGTTTGAAACACCATTACTGTGAAATTTTTTATTCAAAAACCTCAGAATGTATGTTGAATGTAAATCAACGTCCGCTCTCTCTGCGACACCTGATATTGGCTGTCTTCTTGTATTAACACCGACCCCAACATGAACCGTGCGTGTACGCTTTGTCCGAGGAACCTACGGGACAAAGAAACATGCTTTTCAAATCTCGTTTTTTTTTTTTTTTTTTAAAAATACGAATACACAAATTAACAATCAACATTTTAGGACAGCAATTTGTCTGTATATGTAACATAAATGAATATGTCGTACATTTAATGCAGCTGCATCCCTTCTCTTTTTAACATCGGCTGCACGCCGCACCCTCTGTCCAATTTGCGCTCTCTATTAAGACAATAAGCAGAATACATCAATAGCGACATCAAATAATTGGCTTAGCTGTTAGTATACAAACATACATACAGTCAACGTTGTAGACTCCCCAAATCCAGACGTATTTGGTTGCTGACCCGCCCCGTGAACCAAGGCCAACACTCCGCCCAAGCCAGTCTGTGAATCAACAGAATCAACGTAGCGAATAAACATAGGAATATGGATACGCCAACCACAACAAACGCAACTCCAGAACAAATACGCAAAACCTAGGAAACAAAAGGAAGAAAGAAAACCTCTGCATGACCCGAACACGAAGAAATTACGTTCTGCCCCATGCCATCCTTCTGGATCGGCACTTTCCTGACACGCCTGGGCTGCTTTCGCGAAACAGTCAAGACATTTGAAATCAATTATTCGTCAACAATAATTGAACATATACAGCAGTGAAAGCACACATCAACATTTTTCGTACCAATGATTAGGCAACAATAACTGACCATTAACGACTACAAAATCACACATTAAGAGTTTACACAATGACGATGCCATCAACAATAAACAAATACAGTTTATGATCTATCGGGGGCTCCATACGTTGTTGCTTGAAGGGAGTTTACAAATACTCAATTGAGCACTATTTGAATGTCACAGCCACATCACTTTCTGTTAGTAATGTTTCGCCTCGGAGTTGGTCATATATATAATACATGTTTCTCCATTGCTCTAATTAAGTATTTTATCTGGCAATATTCTGTATTTAGTATGGATTTTTTTTTAAACAATCCCTATATGAGAAAAGCATCCACTAATGTCAATCCTTCAACACAGGTAGTGGACTGAAAGATCCACACCTACTGATAGCATATGTTACAATATTTACGCTAGACCGGCCATCACAATAATGAATAAAATAGATTTGACGCAGTGAAAACTACAAAAGGGATTCCCAGGATGATAGACCTAGCACATGTGAGGTAAAATCCCACATAGACTTGCTACCTTGGTTATACATATTTGTGGTGCACTTCCCCCCGCCAAGTCCTTCCCGAGCTGCAATTTCCTAGCACGACAGACCTGCATCCTCTCGGCACCCGTAGGCGGCTTACTCGACGAAGGGAATTGGAGGAATATTAAACGTCAGTAACCACGCAGACAATCAACTGACCCAAAACAAATATATATCCAAAATAGCTATGCATCAGTAAATATACGTTATTACTTCGATTAATCTCCATCGGATTTGCACAGCTAGCTCCTACAGCAAGAGCACTGCTGATCCGTCTTCTCTCGTCAGCTCGTGCAATCAAGGTACTCATGGCTATTTTTTGACGGCATACCTGCTTCAAACACAAAGATTTAGAGCTTACGATTGTAAACAGTTATAAGCCACGAAAACAGGAATGAATATACGAATCCTGATGATTTTAACGTGCATACCTAACCTACTTCTGTGTGCAAAGACAACGCCCTCTTCTCCCTACAACAAAACTGCTTCACCAAGTATCCGAAAAAAGTATAACATGTGATACAGGTATATAAAGGGTAATCACCGGTAAACCAAAGCATAAATACGGTTCGGATCCCCAACACTAAGTTAAAAAGACCCACTGCATATTGGTCGACATGGACCTGAAGGCTTCCGGTCCGACCCTATAATTAGCCCGACTTTTCAGTAACCATTTCCAACGGTTTAGCCTCGTGTAGCAATTCATCTCCTTATGTATTCCCTCTACAAAGGTCACGATAGGTTGGTATATATAACAGTGGACTAATAAAACTTATGCATTCAATTATGCGGTTACAAAAACATAGATGACATAACACATATATAGATGCATCATGCAGAGATTCCATAATTAACGCCCCATGCCTCATTTTTTTTTACACCCATCTCTTGAAACAGTGTGACCCTTAGTGGTAATCTGCCTCTCCATTGCCTACCTACATTGAACTTAGCCTGGTAAGATAGGAAGTCACCTGATTGATACGGATATAATTCCCTCCCCAAAGGCCACGATAAGCCAGTATATATAACACTGGACTGATAAAACTTTTGTACCTCATTTTGCTAATACAAAAAGCATGGATGACATAACATCTCCATCATTTTTCGAGCATGTATCAAGCCTCCTAGTGAATCGCCATTATCCTGAGATCAGAGAACATCTCGAATTCATGTAACAGGCAGCCAGAATCGTGCAAGACAACGGCTGCAAGAGGATGATTGGTCTTATTCACAGAGAAATCGGGGAGGCAGATCACTCTGACTGTTTTTCTGATTCCAACATGGAATGGGCACTACAGTTGGCATGGGGTCTTGTCGGAGAGGTAAAGGTCAGAGTCACACCCGATCCTACCATCTACAAAATCAATTTATCAAACAGCAGAGACTTTCCAAGTGCAATTAGATTGATCCCAACAAACATCTTTGGTCATTTATTATCGCTCAGAATACGGCAAGACGGAGCCACATCCCAGGACATTATCTGTGGGGTTCAGGATTACAAATGCAGTTTTCGTCTAAGCAAGGTCTTGACAGACAGAGGAGGTGTGGAAGACATGGTCTTTGATAAAATCGGTAAACCAATCTTCAAGGAACCACGGGAAGAGTATGGGGATTCCAGGGGCCATATATTGGTTGACCTTACAAAAAGTTTGGTGAATAGAGTTAAAGTTATTTTGGAAGATGGTAGCCACTCCGTGATCACTGTGGTGTTTGAAAATCTACCTTCAAAAATATGTAAGGAATGCTGGTGTGTAACTCATCTGGCTGAAGAGTGCGAAGACACTGCAGCCATGTTAAATCACAATCCACCGACAATCACACTCACGGATCCCCTGATAATGGCGAAAGGAAAATGGGTAGTTGATCATGTTGCAGACAATCCATCACCTGAGTATAAGTACAATAGTGACGAATAATTAATAAGACACAGTAAAAAAATCAAAGGCGAAGGTTGTAGCAATGACGGTGTTTCAAGAAGTGACGGTACTCTGTAAGTTGGCAAGATGTCGTATATTTTTATGATTAATGAACTGGTGTGAACTAATATGTGTTGATCTCTTTTCTACCCACATTGTTATCCTTTTGTTGTTAATACACTGTAGGCTTCCACGGTATCCCTAACCAGACATAAGTCGACCAATGTTCTTTGAAACCTCCACCGCCAAGCATTGACATAGTTATTTCTGCTGTCACAGTCTATCAACACACAGTCAAAGCAAACTGGCTAGTATGTAAGCAAACTGGTAACTGCATACAACCATTTCTAATGCATGCAAGGCTACATAGAAATATAATAGATCAGCATAAAGGGAATGATTATCAATATTAGATGTGTAGACTTGGGAAGCATACTCAGCCATGATCCATTTTGTATCAGTAAAAAAATTAGAGTTTAAAGAGAAGGTTTTGTACATGATAATATCTTATTCAAGCAAGAGCGGAAAACCTATTCTCAAATAACGACAGGGATTGTGCGGTGAATACGATGACTATACAACAGTCCGTGTCTGGAGAACTGGAGATTAGTATGCAGTTCAAATTAGTTGAAAATTAGTTCTTTATACTATAACTTGCCAGGGACGGGTTCATAGTAAAAGTAAATTGTTTTATAAGTATGCAATGAATGCGATGATTTGTTTATTTACCTTCGATATGAACAATTATAATTCACATGAATCGAATTTGAAATAGCATTCCATCAAAATTTAAAAGGGCATAGAGAACCCGTTAAATTTCTAAAAGTACTGAACAATGATTCAGAATGAGATTATTGTACAGTGTAAAAGAGACTAATGTTTCAAAACACATCAACAATTGCTGATGTTCCTGTCTGTGCTCTATCTGATTGGTGGAGATCCTACCACATGGAGGCAACAACTGCTGCTGACTGCAATGGATAGTGTCGAATCATGGAAAACCTAGTTTAACATGACATTGCAAGAAAAGGTTATCGTCGATCATTAGAATCTTAAAATTCAAGAGAACACCAAAATATTTAGAAAAGTGGGCACTCTGTCCAGATATTCTTACCCTGAAAAGTGAACTTGCATGCATGTGATTTGTTAGTGACCTGGAAACAACGTTCCCATGGCATCCCCCTGCCTTTATGCAGTTCAATTCTCTCTACACCCCAGATCCCATCTATATCGATTTGGTAGGTCAGCCTCAGGTGTCTCTTAAAATTGTACCTGTGCCGCTTTTGCTGACGATGTAGACTTTGCACGCTCGAAAGAATCCATTCCATATACTTAGCAACCAAAAAATTAGACTCGGTGCAAGGGAAGAAACAAACGAACTCTTCTTCCTTGTTCATTGTTAAAGTTGCCTGCCTTCTCAGGAACATGATCACCAAATCATCTATCTCTCCAAGCATTAGTGCATGGCTGCTTTCTTCGCATCCCTGTAGTGCTACTATTTCGTGAAAAATATCTTCAGGATCCCCCAATCCCACATGCTTCTGCCCTCTCTGGTGCCTGGGTTGTTCATGTGGTGTGTTGGTTGTTAAAATGCTTCTATCTTCCATATGGTTAATCTCATATAATAACTGTTCGAATACAAAACCCGTTAGATATCTCTCTAAGGTTAACGACATCAGAGTAAGGGGGGAGGAACATAACAAATTGTCGATAACCACATTACCTGTGATCTCTCGTAGGAAAATTTTGTCATCCTTACACTGAGTTCAGCGTGAGCTTCCATTCCCTACGTGCAAGTTAATCGAAAAACACGATCCTAATACCTGCTGAGATTCTTCAGCTTAAAACTAATAATTCTTTTTTATGAAATGGGCTTTCTCAGTGCTAGAATGCAGGTTATCACTCCGATGTTAAGCAGACTCTATGTTTAACCCTGCACATCCAAGCAACAAACGACAGACGATCAGCAACACATATACATGCCATTACTATAGCAACACGGTGTGAATACATGCAATAACAGACTCATTGTACCAACGGCATCCCAGACATGATAGCCGAAGTAAAATCAAGACACATGATTAATTACGCAAACTTCAAACAGGAATTTATCTGTGCACGGATTCAAACATAAAAACTAATCAAAGCCCTAGAAAAACTCACCGTCGGTATGTACTTCACTTTCCGATACAGGTGATATAAGCACTTGTCCAAGGAACACACGGGAATAAGGAAAACTTTTGGGGAAGAAAGACAGGTATTCCCTAGGGTTTCACGGAGGAGAGAAGAGAAGAAGCAGCGGGAATGATAAGACAAGAAGCGCAATACGCATTGCTTCTGTTCCTCACAAAATTTATTTTGCAGCGGAAGGACCAAGAGATCCCCAAAGGCGTGGGCGAAAAGATGATCCTGGGCGCAATCCACCCACCCACCCACCCAAGAGGCTGGGCGGAGATAGTCGAATCAAACGGACGGCCGAGATCTCCCGATGGGAATTCGGGCATTCCTGGCCGTAGGATTGGCAAAAATGTGTGACAGACAAACCCAACTTGTTTTTATTATTAAGATTGAACTTAACTAAATTATGTAAAGTGGATTCAAATTTCTGTTGAGTGGTTTAAATCAATGAAATTAAGTTTTATTTTGAATTTGTTGGTTTTGCATTTCATGTGAATTTTAATTTCACTCAGACCAGTGAGATTGATCTTATTTGGACTTCTTAAATTTTTATTATAAAAAAATCGAATAAAAGAACCAATAAAAGAACTGTGTCTGACAGTTCTTTCAAAGCACGTCAAAAAACAGTTCTATACTTTAAGAATTAAGGTCACCCCTGAATCGGTCTTAAAAAAGAAGGACGAAAATATTAGAACTGACAGAATGACAGACAAAAACCGTCCTATTTTCGAAAATAGGACGGTTTTTGGCCATTCTAATCTGGGTAAAATCCACTAGTGTGTCCACTATCCCTATCAGTTTCTTTCAACTGCCGTAGACCGCCAGACCAATACCCCTAAAGTTATCCCCCCGTGTGATGTTTTGATGTCTCGAGTGATACGCAGCCATTGCGTAGTTGAGTTGAGTTGAGTTTGAGTAGAGTCGTACGACTAGGATGTCGTGACTAGCACGAGTGTGGTGCTTTTAGGACACGCGTAGTAGGAGTATAGGAGTGGCCTTGGCTGTTGGAAAGGCCAAGAATTCATGACGCCATAGCCTAAGGGGGTATGGCCTTGGCCTTTGGCCAAGGCTAACTCGTTCTGTTGTGGCGTCATGGCGCCACGGCCTTGGCCTTTGGCCAAGGCCAATTTCTTGCAGACCTGCGTGGTGCCATGCTATATAGCGCTATGGTTTTGGCCTTTGGCCAAGGCCAACTCTGTTGCTGCAGCTGGTGCGTGCTGGCTATGCCTTGGTTGTGGTGTGCGTGCTTA
>JAJJMA010050735.1:0-15532 GCA_023529015.1 Papaver nudicaule | reverse complement strand
ATATACGCAAAATGTCGGTATGACATTGGCTCAGAACTTCTATGCTCTTCTGATTCATAGGTACCATGCCTTTGATAGGCTGGGTATGGGGAGTGTGATGGATTTAGCACCATTTGAAAGGGAAAGAGCCACTTCCTATCCTATTTCCATATAAAATATAGCAACCTGATCAGGAGTGCCTTTGACGGTCCTCCTTCTGCCGACCCTTCTGCTTGGGAGGTTTACACACCAGGTCACGGTCTTGTGACTGCGGCAAGCAAGAGGTAGTCCTTTCGATAAGCAGCCATCGGGCATATCTCCTATCTCCACTGAAAAAATGAGACCGCGTAAGATAAGATGATAGACAGAGCTAGTCGGAGACTGAGTGGGAAAGATAGCGCAGCGTCCCGCAGCAGAGTGCATCTGGCCTAGGTCGTTCCTTGAGATCAAAAGAGTTCTGGATAGTAGGTCTTATCCCAGGGGAATTATTCCGCAAAAGCCATAAGTAAGCCGAGCTCCTTCGCTAGAGGGCTCTCCTACCCTTACTTGCCTTTAAGTCGGGCTAGACGAGACCACATATGCAGATCTAAATGACCGAATCACTGACTAAAGGTAAAGGTGAGGGACCGAGTGAATGCCTTTGACTTATAGAATTGGTCTCTTTCCTCCAATACATTAGACTTCTTAGTAGTACGCGCCCTAGTCAGCAGCCCTTCTCTTTGTTGATTTACCTTTCTTCCCAGGCGGGGAGTAGAGATCGGTACCTAAGCTACGAGCCAGGCTCAGCTGCTAACAGAAGAAAGGAGGAGAAAAGAGAGCAGAACGACTTGACGGCTCTGAATACCGGCCTTCTCAACCAGTGGATAAGAGCATCCGTTGACAAAAGCAGAAGAAGGCTGCGTTTGATAACTCCTATTATAATAAGGACCACACACGTTCTATCTTGTCTTCGCCTTAAGAACCCGAATGAGATGCCTTCACGTTGGGAAAGCGAACTCGGCGCAGATACTGATTTCTATCTATCATTTGATCATGGGCCAGCTCATCGACTTCTTCTTATTTCTTTCTAATTGAATCTTCCTTCGACTCACTCTCTCGCTTACCAAAGGGATGGAGCTTTGGGCTTTCCCCCGACTTCAATGCTCTAGTTGCGGTGGACCAAGAAAAGGGATGCGCGTGCTAACGCGCAACGCTGGGAGCCCTTGCTTGTTGGGTCGATAAAAGCATCTTTATTGATAACGTTTTGATAATGCCAAGGTAGAACTCAGATTTTCACGGATAGAGCTAGCAAACACTCGCTTTGAAGCTTGCATAGAGATAGAAGACAAAACTTGGCTCTCAGTACTCCCATTACCTAGCTGCTGCTGCTGCTAGCTTCGCTAATCTAGAGGCCAGGGGGGGTTCGTTCGGTTGGCTAATCCTTTTCAGGGGCCAGAGGTGGTGGTCCAAGACATTAATTCCCCCAGCTATGTAAAATTCGTTGATCCTGATCGACGAGTTCAAAAGCATTGCGTATTTGGCAAGAAGTATACGTAGAATCAATAAGAACTTGACCCAATAGTTGCAGAGCTTAGAGTACTTCAAAGGTGAAATCCCAGCAATTAAAGGTCAATGGAAAGGTCTGATTTACATTATCCATATTTGTGAAAGCCGCTCCGATGGTTACAAAACGACCAACACTCGGCAGGCAGTCGACGACATAGAAAACTAAATTGAAGGCAATTTCTTTCCTAGCTATGCTGAGGTGACTCTTGGTTTCCCTAAGACAAGGGTTAATGCTCCAACAGCCTCGTCTGCTTTAAACTTTCTAGTTTCAATGTAAGGAACCGGAGGACCTTGCCTCGATGCTTTCGAAATAGGGATTCGATGAATGGCATGAAAAAGACCAACAGCAAGCGAAGGAGGCAAAAGGGAGAGCCAGACCCAGCGTGAGAGTAGGCTCGGTTAGCACATGCCATTTATTTGATCATAAGTTCGTCGTACCTGAACGGATCATGAATATGGGCACATAAGCTTCGGAGTCGCCTTTCGAGCAGCTAGTCGCGAAAGCTTTCCTATCACTGGGAGTGAGGTCGGTTTCGAACCCGCTTCATCTCTCTATCCACGCCCTGATTATCTTCCCGAAAGCATTTTACCCACACGAAATAGGAAAGGAAGTGACATTTGTAGCAGTCCAATAATGGCTCTATCCCCGAGGTCACTCTCAAGAGTACTTTAGGAGGCCCATCTTCTTACTTTACGAGTTTGTGTCGCGTGCCCCATTAGTTCTTCCTATGGGCAAGCAGAAGTAAAGAAGCAACTACATAGTATGAGCACCGTCGCTAACGCGCATCCCTTTTATTGGAGGGAGGGGAGAAATCCATAGTTCTCCAGGACCGGGCGTCGACCATCTATCCTTGGTCAGCATCTGATGAATAAGTGAAAGAGCATCTTCCCGCTTAAGCTAATTAGAAGATTCCTGGCGCATAGGGCCAATTGTGACCCTCGCTTTCTTTTGCTTCCTTACTTTTGTTCGCATGCAATAAGTCTCCTGGTTCTGGCTTGGGGCGTGGTACTAGTCATTCTTGGATTTAGAGAGCCAATTCTATCTCCTAGTCGCATCTGATGATGAAGCGATAGAGCAGAGGACCAGGAATCAAAAAGTACATAAGATCGCCTTTGCGCGATGTGACTGTCGTTCTCTTGTTTGTGCGACAACGAAGAGGCAAGGAGCAGCTACAACAAAGAGAAAGAAGCATTGAGATTCTATGATCCCTCGTGGTGTACCACGCATCTACTCCTTTGCTGCATCATAGCTCAGTAGGAAAAGAAATATCAAAGCCTACGCGGATTTATTTATTCCTTGACGGATTTATGATGCTTCTCGCCGCTCTATTCTCGAGGTCGTGAATAGGAGAAAGCCCTTTTGATTCAATTAGAGATTGGCTTGGAAGTCTTCTATCAGCGGATAGAGCCAATACGCGTAACACAAGCAAGCATGTTCTCACCTTTCGCAGACCCTGGTCCCCTATCCATGTCTCCTTTCTAACTAGCGCTTGCCAGCCCAATGGATCATGCATTTCTCGCGTCTACGGATAGTAATTTCTTTCTTAGCTTACCGAGCTCGACAAGCACTTTCCTTCGCTAGCAGCCCGTCCAGCGCTCTCCGCAAGAGATGCAAGTAGGCAGCCGCAGTGAAAAAATGAAGTGGATTGGGCATAGAGATCCATTTCGATCCCGTCGACTGATAAGCAAAGCGACTCCATTTCCCTTTTTTCCTTAGCTTGGAGGATCCGCTCTAAAGTGCTAAGCCCTCCCTCAACACACCTGTCCGTCTAGCCTATCTCCTCCATTCCTGTCGTAAGAAGAGACATCCTGGGGAGAGTTTTAGAGAATCATTGCTATTGATGGGTCTTTCTCTTTGGAGCACGGTAATGAGATACGTGTAGATGAGCTAACCCCAGTATGAGATATGGGTGGAGTAGCCCTTCTCGACGCCCTCTGATCTTTCGCTTATGAAGAAGATGCTACAAGATGCAAGCCAAGCTATTCTCTGGGAGAAAACGCAAGTGACAAACTCGAAGCAAAGGAAGACCTCGACTTATGTAAGGTAGGTGCCGAAGGCGCCACGTTCACTATCATGGAAAGTGGAAAGAGAAAAGGCATAATCTAATGTCCGGTTGACGTTGAAACTCCCATCCCTTTCTTGCTCGCGTAAGTGGGGCCGAAGAGGAGAGGAGCTTTTGCTGGGGTTCTACCTTGAGCTTTCTCATCAATGTGAAGTTCCACGTCTTTACTATCCTCTGCGGAAGTGGCTAATGTGAGTCTTTTTTTGTCCATCATTGAATCTCAGATAGTCCCGTCCGGGCCTCTCAAGACCAAGCACTACGGGCATTGGCCGGACTTTCACGAAGGGGCTTGACCACTGATTTCCCTTCTGGAGTGTGCCCATGGCTATCTCTAAATACTTGACCTGCACTACGGATGGCTAGTGCAACTGAAAGTAACTTCTTTATAGTTGGTTTATCATAAGCCAAGAGGAGAAATCAAACTCCTTTCATTGGGCCTACTATACCCATTTGGCTCTATAAGTGAAACTGACTTTGATAATGGAATCAACTAATTCAATTGGGCACTCTTACTAAAATATAAAGAACATCAAAGTGTTGCAACTCGCAGAAAGAGACCCCCTAAAAAAGAAAGGAAGGCGACTTGACTATAAGTCGGATCCTTCCGTGAGCAGTAAGTAGCATCTCCCCTTATTTTTGGAAAGCAGGTGGAATTCTTTCAAGGTCGGTAGATCCGGTCGAGGTGGTTTTACCAGCGCGTAGGTAGTCTAACTTCCTATGACCGAGTCTTTCTGGCCCCTGTGAACATCTTTTCTGGATGTATTAAAGAGGGCCTCTCTAACTGATGAAAAGTGGTCGGTGCCCACTAACAGCCATTCCTGGTTCGGCTCCGATAACGCAATTCCGGGAGGAGTCGATCTAAGGGCACTGGATCCCTTCGGACCTGGAGAAGGTGTGACGCTGGGTCGGGGTTTGGTGAACCAACTGCTCGCTCCTCTAGTGTTGATGAAGTCTCGGGCCCCTTTTTCGTTGCCTAGGTTAGACCTTTGGAATACCCCAGAAGGGGATTTTGCTCTACTCCCCCAATCTTCACTTTACGCCACGCCGACTCTCCGTCGTGGAATTAGACCGCTGCCTATAGAAGATAGAATCCAAATTATAAGAAAACAATTGTCAGATTCATAGATATCGGTAGTTGTCCGGTCGTACCCGAACAATAAGATTCCAGAGGGAAATGCACCTAAGATCAAATATTTCGAGCCGGCTTCCGTGGAAAATTCAGACTTTCTTTTTGATGCTGCGATCACATAAAAACAGAGACTTTGAGGCTCAATAGCTAAATACATGGCAATTGAATCATGAGCCGGGATCATAAAGAGCATACTGCAAGTAGGAAGTGGAATTAATACAATGAATTCAAAAGCATCAAACCTCTCTTTTTCGGAAGAATCAAAACACATCGAAATGGTACCAGCCGTACTTAATAATAGAAGGATTTGGCAGAAATATGTAAAATTGTCTCTCCTCAAAAGATTATTCCGGAATAAATGGCCAATAGTTAGGAGAGGTGCGCCAGCGGCGAGCAGAAGCAGGGTTATTAGAACACTAAGTAATCCAAGCCAACCCACATTACTGACTAACGGTGGATAATCATCTTTCTTAGAGGTACTAAAAACAACTCCATGAATGAGCAAAATGAAGGTTGCGTTAATGATAAAGATCTCTGGGGAAACCGCTAAAAACAGATTGAACATGTAGAGGCAATGAAAGAGTTCTGCTTTCATTTCCCCGGAATGGAGCACTGAGTTACTTACGGTCTTCAGCAAGCAGGAAGCGGAACGAACTTTCTAGAATGCAAGCAAGTAGCTATGCTACCAGCAGCGCCCGGGCTTTCGAATTCGATTCTTTACAATTCCCTCATAGAAGTGCATTCATAGCATTTCCTATTGATTCCTGGACTTGGATCTAATCTATTCTGAATTAGACGTCGCTACGCTCTTCCCAAGGACTCGCAGAATCTAAATAGCGAAATTCTTGGGTCATCTCAATGGGTTCAGAAACCACACGTTTCTCTGGATCATCATAGCGTACTTCCACATATCCACTCAGAGGAAGGTCTTTTCGTAATGGATGACCCTCGAAACCATGATCTGTTGATATACGGCGTAGATCCGGATGATTGATGGAAGAAACACCAAACATATCCCATACTTCTCGCTCCCACCGGCCGGCTGATGGAAATGGACTGACTACCGGAGATATTCGTGTTACTTCGTCTGCACTGGTTTGTACACGAATGCATGAGTTATACCGAGTACTCAGTAAATTATGGACCACTTCAAATCTTCGTTTTCGAGAGGGATGATCAACTCCGCAAATATCTATCGAAACTTGAACCCTTGTATAGGTATGCAATTTGAGAAAGCACAACAATGGAAATGGGTAGTCCGTATTGGTCTCAGATCTATTCCCAAGTTCCGATCTTTCCATTTGATGTACCCATTTCTTGGGTAAAGTCTCCCAACTATATTGGAAAATGGATTGGTTATCCATAAAAAGCTTTCTTGTAGTTCCGCTCTCCAAATGTAGAAAGACTTGTCGGAAATCGCCGGTTGGGTTGGTCCGACCAAGAAAGGCATGGGAGTTACGGGGCGGAAGTGACTCGGGGAGGGCCTTCCTTCGACTGATGCGGACGCGGTTCCCTCGTCGTGAAAGAAGTAATGAAAGAGAAGCCCCGAGTCGCGTTCGTTCTTGCCTGTATTTCTAGCAACACATTCTAGGCACAGATCATTGGTATTGGATGTATCGTTAGGTTGTGTCGAGTCAAATCTGCTCCGCCTTTTTTACGTTGCAGAAAAGAGATCCCTTACCCCCGCCCGCTTTCTAAAATGATGAATATCAAGTCCGGGAGGATGCAGGTACTATGGATCCTCTGTCTTCTGTGTGTATAACAAAAAAAAAATAAAAAAATGACAGGGTAACAGTCTAACTAACTAGTACCTGCTGACCCATTTTTAGATGGTTCACCCTTGGCCTTCTACGAGGACAGGTCTGAGGTTGAAATCTACATTGTTTAGATTGTAAAACAATAAATGAAAGTGTTTACGGTGTTTCCTCTAACAAGTAACATGCGACAGTACATTGGCATCATCTCTCAAGCAATCGTGATAGGCGGCACGCTATAGGCGTGCTCGCGGCAGATGCACGCCAATTGGGGCGGGTAAATGGCGGCCCCAAGCTAGCAGGGGGAGGGCCCAATTAGCATTGGTATGCCCCAATCGACACTTTTACGGGTACTGTTCACGCACTGTTCATGTTGCACGCTAAAAGCGCGAGCATTTAGCGCGTTTCCTAGAATTTTTGTCTCTCAAGGGTGGGTGTGGAATCGTTTTCTGTTTGCACTTTTAGGTAAAACAAGTCAAAATTATAGATGAAAACAAGAAAGGAAAAAAAAAAAACAACCAACTTTTCAAAGTGTCCAGCTCCAGCAGCACTTTTTGGGAATGATGCAACAGATTGATAGCACATGGAGATGCAGTAGTCACTGTCTACCAAATGGCCTTAATTTCTTCAAGTTGGTGTACCCATAAAAGATCCAAGACCCATCATGTGACCCATATAAAATTACAATCAACCGAGTGGAAGAAATCCAAGACATTGTAAATTCAGAGTGTTGAGAGTAGAGAGATGTCTGACACCACAACAAACCCAGCATCACCAATTCTCCCATGGAAGACAAGGATCGCTCTTTCAATCCTCTCAAGAGTCACGGATTTCACCCGCCGCGACAACGGCACCGTCAACCGCAGTCTCATGAATCTCTTAGATATCACCAAGCAAATCCCATCAAAACCAGTCCGCGGCCTCAACATCGCAGATATCACCGTCGATCCGTCTCGGAACCTATGGTTCCGCCTCTACGCACCTGCTGACGAAATTATGAAACTGCCCTCCGGCACCACCGCAGCCGCTGGAAATCTTCCTGTTTTTATCTTCTTTCACGGGGGAGGATTTGCTTTCCTCTCCGCCGCTTCCATCGGTTACGACGTCGTATGCCGCCGTTTCGCGCGTGAGAATTCTGCGGTCGTGGTATCGGTGAACTACCGTCTCGCGCCGGAGTTCAAGTACCCTTGCCAGTACGACGACGGATTCGATGTATTGAAATTCATCGATTCAAAACAGTGCAAGGAATTCCCGGCGAATGCAGACCTGTCGCGGTGTTTTCTCGGTGGAGACAGCGCCGGTGCTAACATAGCTCATCACGTCACAGTAAGAGCATCTAATTCCACCACCACGTTTCAAGAACTGAAAATCATCGGGTTGATCCAGATCCAACCGTTCTACGGCGGCGAAGAACGAACCGAATCGGAAATCCGACTCAGAAACGCTCCTTTAGTGTCTCTTCCCCGGACAGATTGGCTGTGGAAAGTGTTCTTACCTAACGGATCGGATCGGGATCATGAAGCGGCGAATGTATTCGGGTCAGATAAATCGGTTGAGGACATGAAAAGGAACCCGAATTTTCCTCATACTTTGGTGGTGATCGGTGGGTTTGACCCGTTACAAGACTGGGCCAAGAGATATTACGAAGGGTTGAAGAAATGTGGGAAAGATGTGGATTTGATTGTGTACCCGAATGGTGTTCATGCTTTTTATTGTTTTCCTGAGTTGCCTGAGACTGATTTGTTGTTCAAGGAAATTAAGGATTTTATCACTAAGAAATGTTTGAAGTGAAATTGATATGGATTAGTTTTACTTAGTAGTAATCCAGATTAAGAAATGATATGTTAGTAATTAGCATGAAGTTGTTTTTTGTTGATTACTTCCAAATTGATTAGGAAATCAGGCTACTTTTTTTTTGAATTTCAAAGGTTATATTAAAGATTGGACCGAAGCACTGCCTAAAAGCTCTGGTAGCTAGGCAAAGAAATAAAAAAAAATTCACCCACCCCGAATGCAGACGAGTTTCGAACTCAGGTTCTGGTATCATTACCAAGCGACTTTACCACTGTACTACAGTGACATCTGCGGAAATCAGGCTACTGATTGGCCTTGGCTGCAGCTTAGGAATCTCAAGATGTTGGTTACCTTAGTTCTTTGCATTATTTGGAGCACTCAAATGCTTACAGGGGGGCTCATATGCATGTCCTCTCCTTAGTTGTATAAAGAAATGGGCACTCCTTCAAAAGGAAAAAAACAAACAAATGAAACCAGAAAGAGCTGTTGGAGGAAATGCTTGTGTATTTGGTTTGTTATGGCTCGACTGTTTGTTCTGGAAGCTTAATTCAAGTTGCATATCACGAAATGCGTTATCTACGAGTGTCGATCGTCTACCTGAAAAGATCTTTCTACGGGGTAAAAAAATTAGCTTTTGATTGGGAACTTTTATGAATATTGGGTTAAAATTGCCGGGATGTGTCATTTTGTAAGCTGATCTCACAGGGTAGAAAAAACAATCTTGTACTAAAATTGCGGGAAAAAAGTAACATGAGAAAGGTTGTGGCCTTGTGGCATATATTCAAGATGTGTTGGAGAGTTCACTATAAAAAAAAAGGTACCACAGTATGTAGCACCCAATGTTCCAGTCACCGGGTTGCCAATACAACGGTAATGCCTGCACCAAAAAGGACTTAGGTACTGTATTTGTTGTTCAAGGATTTGATTAATGAAAGATGTCTAGGCCTAAGCCTAGGATTTCATGATTAGTACAGTAGTAACCAAAATAGTACAAAAAAAAAAAAAAAAAATTCAACCAGTTTCCTACACATACTATAAAATTAATTCCCACTCATATGGAGAATCGTAACCGCAACCCCAGTCATCTGGAAATTCGTCACCGTAACCCTCATCAGGACATTCGAAATCGTAACCCGGTGATGTAGTACATATTTAGTACTGCATTCCTTATTTATGCATTACGTATTTTATTCTACTCTTACGAGTATTCCTTGTATAGCAAGACTCTTTTACTTTCCTAGTTTAGGTTGGTTTCCTTTCTTTATTCTTTAGTCGGTTATGTAAGCCTATATATAGGCCAGTTCTCTTGATGAGAAGACACATCTTATTATTATCAATTATTATTCAATACCCTTGATTATTACAATCAACTATCATTAAGCTTCTTACGAAACTTAAGCCTCCCTTCGTATACCTAGCAATACAAGCTTCTTACGAACCTTGTTTGCCTTCACCCCTTTGGTCCGCCATTACCCGGGGACGAGAACAAATCATATTCCCGACCATCGTTGTAAAAATGTTCAGCACATGTTGCACACCTTATAGCTTTCATGAGATTTGCATCTGCTGCATCTGATGCTCCTTTATTACCTGCCTAACATGTAGTCTTTCTGCAGTAGCTATTTTACAATTTGTACTTCATTATCACCTTGATTACCTGTCATAGGGGGAAATAATTAAATAATGCTTTACTAAGAATCTCAATCTCGTCAACCAGATTTCGTGTCCGATACCTACCTGGTTTTGCATTTGCAGATAATGCCGGCAGAGAACTGTTAAAGTATTTATTTGTGGAAACTTTGATTCTGGAATTGCCCACAAGTAAAGGAGTATTTGATGTTGGAAATCTTGCAACAATTAAGATAGATGTTAGATATTTCAAGTAATATATAAAAGACTAAATCTTACACAAACCCTAAGCGCTTCTACGAGGACAGAGCCGCCTGTTCAACAAACTGCCCTTAACACAATAGCTCGCGGGTACACTCAAAGAGAGTGATGCTATACCCCTACAGCGAGGATGTGTCCAGGATAGAACTGCCCGATGTGTGAATGTCAGCACAACAATCAACACCCAATCATGAACTTAGCTACGAAGGGAGGAAGGAAATAAACAAGCAATGTGCGCAAAAAAAAAGCAAGAAGAGGGGAAAAGAAGACGGGATAGTAGCCGCTTCTGGGATAACTGGAGAAGGGTAAAACGTCAACTATATATAGGAGAAGATAACTTGCAAAAGAATTTTTGATTACTTGTAAAACAAGGAGAGAAAATTAAGCGTTAAGAAACTCATGCAAATTAGGAAACCAGATTTTACCCAAAATAAAACTCCTCTCCACCGCGTGAAGGTTTTCTCCCATAAATAAAACTCAGTAAAATATTTTGTAAATAGTAAAAAATATTTAAGTCGGTTTACGGCTCTTGGTTGACACGCACAAGTGTGCCTTGGGCATCAGGGACAGCAATGTCTTTTTGCCCGTCCGCCCCCACCCATAAGAGTAGGAAAGCTCCTTACTTTTATGGTGGCATTTACCTTTAGTTTTAACCAATATGGGACTAAACTAAGGACATTTCATCCACTCAAGAAAATGAGCAAGAATCCTAGTGACCCTTAGGTCACAAGATCAATTCACACCAAGACCTAATAAAAACATGAAAAACCCCATTTTCTCCAACAATCCCCCACATGAATGAAATCACGATAAAAATCAGAGTGCGGACTCCTCCACATAGGTAAAGGTGGCCAAAGGCTTGAACCTTTACTTTAGTGAGTAATTACCGAAGTTACTTGCTGAGTACAGTGAACGCGATGTCTTGAACTGCCAGCGTTGAGTGTAACTATGCGATAACCACCACATGGTATCATCCTGACGTCGCTAAGTTCGTGCCGTTGTGTCCGTTATTTCGGCCATGGACGTATCCCGTTTCTCAGAATGCTCTAGAGAATCAGCTCAAGTTCTCATTGGAAGCGGCCCCACTTCCACATTCAGATAGGTGAGCTTCCATTAAGAGTGCTACTGCTAGCCACACCCCACTTCAATCTTAAATTGAAACTATGGAACTCATTAAGACTTATTAAAAGTCATCCTTTACTCACAGTCATACACTATCACATAAACACCATAGGGAGGGACTGAGAATATAATTCAAGATTAAAATTCTCTGATAGTGCCTAGCTCTTCATCACTACAGGTTAGTTGTCTCATTCTAAACCTTATCCGTGGGATCTCCAGTCGTAAGGTTGAGTGTCCCCCATAATGACTTTTAATTAGTTGAGCTTAAGTCCCATCCCCCCTCGATGCACAACTCACTTTCTCTTTGCCCAATCCTTTCGTCAAAGGATCCGCGATATTCACCTCTAACTTTACATAGTCCACGGTAATAACGCCGGTCGAGATTAGTTGCTTTAACATATTATGCCTACGACGTATATGTCTAGACTTCCCATTATTCATACTGTTATTACTTCTAGCGATCGCAACTCGACATAACAGTGCATAGATATAGCTGGCACAGGCCTATGCCAAAGAGGAAATGTCTTCTAAAAAGCATCTTAGCCAATCGGCTTCCTCTCTTGCTTTATCTAATCACAATAAACTCGGAATCCATAGTGGAACGAGTTACACAAATCTGTTTGGAACATTTCCAAAAAATAGATACTGCTGCTAGAGTGAATTATATCCACTCGTAGACTTAGACTCCTCTGAGTCTAATATCCAGTATGCATTACAAAAGTCCCTCAAGGACTACAAATTGCCCTTCGTCGCACAAAAGGTCATAAGGTACTTTAAGTACCTCTATACTCTAATGAGTGCGTTCTAATGCATCTACCCTGGATTACAAATATATTCCTACTCATAACATAGGCAATGTCTGGTCTCGTACAGTCATCCTATGACTCTTGAGTATTCAAGTTGGCTAACTCCCTCACTTCTATTCAAGTTTATAAGTAGAGTCTTACGGAGCACTAGCAGGTATATAGTTAAACTGATTATATTTTATAAGCACAATTCAACATAATGAGATTGACTCAGACTATAGCCATTAGAACTCTTTCTAATCTTCATCTCTAATATTACATCAGCGAGGCCTAAGTCTTTTATGTCAAAGTTCTCATTCAACAGTTTCTTAGTGGAGTTAATCTCATCTATGTTTGTATCAAGCATATCATACACATACAAGCATACAAATACACAGGCTTCCTAGACAAGTTTGTTGTAAACACACTTGTCAGCATCATTAATTCAAAATCCACTAGACATCATCACATGACCAAGTTTTTCATGTCATTATTTAAGTGCTTGTTCAAACCATACAAATTTTAATCAGTTTACACATTTTCATAACCTTTCACTGCATAGCCCTCAGGTTGATCCATGTAAATTTCTTTATCTAATTCACCATTTAGAAATGTTGTCTTAACATCCATATGATGCAACCCTTAGTTGTGTACAACATCTATATTAATTAACGTCCTAAAAGGAATTAAGTAATTCTAGACATTGGTGAATATGTGTCAAAGATATTTACATCTACTCTCTGTTTTTAGCCTTTAGCTCCAAACCTATATTTCATAGGTTTTACATATGCTTCGTCTTCCTCTAAAGGTAACGACTGACTGGTTGAAGGCACATCTAGGGTATCATCTAAACATCTCTTTTGAGCGTCAGGTTTTCAAAGAACTCTTCATCCCTAGACTCCATGGTAAAGTTCAACACTATGTCAGACACATCAGAAATCACAACCATAAATTTATTTGCACTAATATGCACTGGAAACCCTATTTGAGTTATGTCTTAGTTTTCTTAGGATAAGGGATAGACTCATTTCCCAAACCCCCCACATTTCGAACTAAGCATAAAATGATTGTCTGTCTTTCCATATGTCATAAGAAGATTTATCTGATCCTTTAAAGGGTACAACTAATCAACATAGCATTTGTCATCTCCTTAAGGTTTACGGTTCTTATGTTCAACTACACCATTGGACTGGGGTAAATAAGCAGCCGTCGTCTTATGTATTTTGCTATGTTTATAAGTAAAATTCTCCTAAGGAACTTCATACTTGTCGTCTCTTATCAGACCTAATGGTTTTAGTGGTAATACACATTTGGTTTTCAATTTCACGTTTGTATATCTTAAAGGCTTCTAAGGCGTCATCCTTACCTCTAAGCAAACATACCTGACAGTATCTAGTACAAACAATTTTATACCACCTTTAATTTTAACTGACTTCATGTCAAATAGGTCTGGATAAATTAAATCTAAGGGTTTATAATTTCTCTGGACATTATTAGGTAATGATTCTTATCATGCTTATGTTTTCCACAAATTTCACATTATATTCTCTAACTGTAGTGAATTTGGGTATGCAGCCTACGCTAGCCAATTATTGCATTGAATTAAAGTTTACAAGACCAAGTCTACAAGCCGAACATTCAATGACACACACATATAAGCAAAAGAATCATACACATCAACAAAGATTATGTTAAGTTTATATAGACTCTAGACTCTCTGTCGTATAACCCTTACCCACTTAATCTTTGCCCTTAGTTACTACAACTTTTCCAGATTTAATTACTTTTAAAAACCCTTATTTTCTAAAACAGAACAATATACGAGAATCTTGCAGATGCCTGAAACATAATGGACTCCGTTCAATGTGAGTGAGCTTCAGCTCAATTTTCTGCAACCTCTGTTGCTCGTGAGTTACCCATAAAGAGTTTCTCGTCATCCTCTACCCTCTGGTAGAAGGTAAACACATTTAGTGTTTTTCACAAACAAACTTAGTAGCTCCGGATCTACCAAGTCTCTCACATTGATTACCATATTGATTTCAACATCATGCCATAAAACTCGTCTTTGTTCTCAAACAATTAACACTATTCTTACTATTAAGGTTCATACATTATTTACACTATTTTGCCCTACTGCCAAAATTCACTAGCATATAATAATTAACCTTAATATCAATAATGCAAAATTTAGGTTTACGAAGAATACCTTTTAGAAGGATTACGCTTACCTCCGCATTACCTAGTCATGCCTTTCTCCGATTCGGAAGAATTGAAAATGTCCGCATTCTGATCCCAGCCACATCTGGTCGCATTCTCAATACCGCACAGCAATACCCGTCCCAGTATTATCACATACACGTATCCACCATGTTCCAAGTCTTGCTGATGGCTCGGTCAGGGACTGGTGAGTCTAGCCCAGTTCACGGCACCAAGTTCTCTAAGACTGTGCCACAGATTCAAACTTCGCTTTGAATCCTTCATCCTTTTGTCCACTTGTAGTACATGTCTACCATCTCAATCATAAGAGATTCTGACAGTGTTCTCTCGTAGATAACGATTCTCTGGTAGAATATCGACCTATAGCAGCACCAATTATATTAATTGCCATTTTTTTCTCGTACCCAAAAGGTACCCAAAGTAACAAGCCCAGACACCCATTCCAAATTGATTTATCAACCAACTTCGTGAACCCACTAATGTCCGCATTTCTTCTTTTGCTTGTCGCGCTTCAACAACCAACAGAAGAAAATCCTTTCTTGTTTGGCCGTTGGTCTTCTCTTTAGCTTAACCTTGGTAGCTAGGTCTCCACGGTACCAGCTAATTCCTCCTTTTAGTGCAAAACTAAGCCACGTACTTCTTTTGAGTTACAATTCCCGTAACAAAAGAAAAGGAAACCACGAGACAGAACAAGACACTTCTTCTCGTCTACAACTGCTTACAACTTTCGCCAGCACACACCGACGTCAGTACCTCCGTTAACTCAGACCTCGTCTTCAGTTCTCTTCTCAATCACGCCATCAATTTAAGAGTCAATGAAACTCTGTATTGATGCCCCAAAGCTGGTCACATGCAAAGTCTTTGATTCTCGAATCGCTGCTAATCTGACACAGCCACCCTATCTCGATGTCACGCAAAAATCAAATAGTCTTGACTCTTGTCGAACATGAACTCTTCCAAAGAACAGAATATTCACCGTCTTCTTCCCGTGCTATATTCTCACTGTTACAAACCCTTGAAACAGTAGTCCATGTCTTCCAAAGAACACGCACTCACATCATTTGTTTTATTGTTACAAGATAAATACTATTGTGTTAAGATTGTTGGAAATCTTGCAACAATTAAGATAGATGTTAGATGTATCAAGTAATATATAAAAGACTAAATCTTAAACAAACCCTAAGCGCTTCTACGATGACAGAGCCGTCTGTTCAACAAACTGCCCTTAACACAATAGCTCGCGGGTACACTCAA
>JAJJMA010050731.1:0-14435 GCA_023529015.1 Papaver nudicaule | reverse complement strand
GAGGAGGCTAGTCTCCAAAATTGCAGCTTCATCCGTCTGCAAGGAAATGGCTACTTATCTAGGCGATTTTCTGTTCGGTGTGGGGATTGCTTGTGGAGGAGAGGGCATTATACACTCTGCTAATCGGCTTCTGGAGGTTAAAGGTAATATTCAGGGCATGTCAATGCTGTTAGTAGACTTTTGTAATGCCTTTAACCTGATTGACAGCACTGCATTGATCAGAGAAGTGCGGTGTCGATGCCCTGCCATTTCTCATTGGGTTGAGTTTTGCTATTCCCAGCCAGCAAGATTATACTATAGCGATTCTATTCTCTCCTCCGCACAAGGAGTGCAGCAAGGAGACCCTTTGGGGCCTCTACTGTTTGCCCTTACACTTCACCCCATTGTGAAGAAAATTGCCGATGGTTGCACTCTTGACATGAATGCATGGTACTTGGACGATGGTACGCTAGCTGGAGACACCCTTGAAGTCTCTAAGGCCTTGGGAATTATTCAAACTGAAGGTCCTAAGGTTGGGTTGCATCTTAATGTCTCTAAGATAGAGATCTTTTGGCCTGTCAGTGATAGTCGCAGTACCGTTGTAGGTGTATTCCCTGCTGACATTGGGAGGCCTATTACAGGGGTTAAGCTTCTAGGCGGGCCTGTAAGTCTTGATTTAGAATTTTGCAGCAACATGGTCTTGAGTCGGGTTGACAAAACTATCCAGTTAATGAACTTGGTTCGGAAGCTTAAAGATCCTCAGGCAGAACTGTTGTTATTGCGTAATTGTGCCGGCGTTTCTCGACTATACTTTACCCTACGCACCACCAAGCCATCTGCAGCCAGGCCAGCACAAGAACATTATGATGACCACCTATTTCAGTACCTACGTCACTTGGTAGCGGGAGATGGCTCAGGTTTTGGCCCGTTGCAGCAACGCATTGCATCCTTACCTATACGTGATGGGGGTCTAGGTATATACACCATGCTTGACACCATGCACTATAGTTATTTGGCGTCTCACATCCAAACTAAGCCTCTACAAGAGATCCTTTTACGTAATTCTTGTGTGACAGGTATTTGCACTCCCTTCCAGCAAGCTTTGGATTTATACTTACAGGTATGCAACATTACACCTCCTTCTTTCTGCCTTGAAGACACTGCCCCCCATCCCATGAGAAAATTGGCAGTCCCTTACTTCGAAGCCGTGAAGAAAGAGATGGTTACTTCATACCATATGTCCAGCAGGGATTCAGCCCTTTGGCAGAGTAACAAGTTAAAGCATGCTCAAGATTACCTCATGGCAATACCTATCAGTGGTCTAAATCAGAATATCGGGCCTCGTCAATTTAGCTCCGTCCTCAGCTATCGATTAGGTATTCCACTCTTTTCAGAGGGCAGTAGTTGTTCTAGTTGCGGCAGAGTTATGGACATTTTTGGTGACCACGCTCTACATTGTGCTAATGATGTTGGTCTTATATACCGACATAACCTTGTACGAGATACTATAGCGGATATGTGTTACAGAGCTGGTGTCCAAGCTAGGAAAGAGGTGTCGTTGGGGTTCTTGTCTGAGGATGGTATTGCGCTGCGCCCAGCAGACATTCTCGTTTACAATTGGAACAATGGTCAAGACGTATGCTTTGACGTCACTGGAGTCTCGCCTTTCACAGGAGGAGGAGTTCGTACTTTCACACCAGGCATCGCTATTTCCAATGCAATGACCCGCAAACGCAACAAATACTTAGACAAGTGTAGGAGTCACGGCTATGGTTTGGGGATTTTAGCTTTCACAACATTGGGTGAGCTTGGAGAAGATACGGTGGACTTCTTGAAGAGATTGAAGAACTGCTTCACCCACCATGATTTGAACGCAAAAGTAGGCAACTTTTTATTTCGTCGTTTAGGGCTTGTAATCCAGAAGGCGGTCGGTACCCAGCTTGTATCCAGGCTACCGACCATCTCCTTGTATGACTCAGATGATTCTGACTAACCATTTTATACCCTCTGTGGTTTTTTTAAATTATTATTTATTATTATTATGAAAAAAAAAAAAAAAAAATCAAAGATCATACAGGAAAACATTGAACGGATGAATTTTTTTAGCTTGGACAGATGAAAAGGAAAATTACTGATTAGCTATAGGTTGAAATATTTAGAACATATGTTACCCAATCATGATTGTGATGCTGAAATCGTGGCTGCTATTTATTCCTACAATGTGTACGATTGTGACAAGTAACTCTTACCTAAACCCCCATCTTCATCACTACTCACTAGTACTAATGCACAACAAACCCACAATTACCAGTAAGTTACCTGCGTGATTAAAGTAATTCAACCAACAAAAGTCTAATAATCACATCCCTCAAAAGCACATTGAACATCACCCATTCCTTTTATAACTTTTGATTTTCTCTTGTCACTAGGTTCGCTTGATGAATCACCCGCACGAAGTCCGTATAGTATCACTACTTAAGTACTGAGTAGCAATCCCATAAAATTGTTTTAAGTTAGGGATAATGAAGTAACTCCCTTTGGAAATGCATTTTAGAAAATCACCTTGTTCTTTTTTAGAATTCAGAAAGTAGACTTTGTTTGACCCGTTTTTTCAAAAAAAAACAGTAACAACAGTAGCTTATATGTGGCAGTTAAATTTGGTGGTAAAAAACATTTAAGCCCCGTCTGACCACAACCGAGTTAGCATAGTTAGGTGAGTGAGTCAAATCCCCATTCGTAGTGATTCAGTGTCGTTTATCCTCTGTTCATACACCTTCTTCCCAATAATCGATTGAAAATGAAATACTCCATCATTTATATAAACCGATCAAAACCCATCAGTGATAATCAAAACATAGAAATTAAACAGATATTGATATATACTTTCTTCTTTTTTTTTTGAAATCAAGAACATAAAGAATCAACAAACCCATTAGATCTGCAAGCATCAGAACAATTTACAGGGAAATTAACTATACAATTACAAATTAAATGCTACGCATCAAGCTATATCACTAAAAAGCAATTTTTCTCTTTTGTCACACTTTTTATCAAGCAATTTACCAACAGCCTATATTTCACCAGATCTGAATTTGAAAATGTTATCATTTGCAATTGTCTCTTCACAAGATCTGAATTTGAAACTCTGATTAATAAGAAAACATTCACATACACATTTATATCAAAGCATCAATAGCTCCAAGGATGTGACCCGTCGTCGGAAAATTCGCTTTCAATCTCAGGGGTGGTAGTAATAGTATTAGTACTGGTCCAATAAATGGATGCCTCTACTGCAGCTACCGCCAATATTGCTACCAAAACAACCGTCACGGTGATAGTGCTGAACCTAGCCATTGTCTTCTTCTCTGATCCGCTTAAAGAAGTTATGAAGTGAAGCTAATTTTGATGAGTTCAAAATCAAGTGTAGAGTATTTAAGATGAAGTTTGGGGTTTAATTGCATCGAAAATACGTGGAGGGGAGAAGATGGGCACATGGTCAGGGTTTGTGTATTGTTTGGTGTGATCTTAAATAAGCAGTCAGGAATCTTTTGCGCCAGGCGTTTTGTCACGCAAATGCAATCAGTAACAGTAAACTGATTTTGTCATTTTATCCATAGTAATTTACTCCCATTGCCTTCTACTCCCTCAGTCCCTCTAAAATATGCGTCCCTTTAAGTAGGCGGAATTGCAATTTCAATGTGCATTTTGACTTGTTTTACCCTTATTTATGATATGTTGGAAATAATATTGATAATAAGACAAAGGGTAAAAACAGGAAAAAACATGACCATTATGAAAACAAAAAAATTTCTTATTCTACGAGAATTAGACTTCTCCACCTATTTTAGTGGGACGAACTGACGAAGGGAGTATTTTAACAGTGTTATTTATAGAAATCTTACAGACTTGTCAACATTTATTTTTATTTATTTTTTGATAAAACGAAGCAACTATATTACACAGCAAAGTAGGAGACCGGTACAAGTTGTCGAGAGTACAACTTAGCAAGACATAGACCTAGACCTGCTTGCTTCATATCATCAGATACAATCTGATAATTTACAAGACGTAGCAAGGACTTAGCTAACATACCTGCTAGCGCATTACAGAGCCTATTTACATACACAAACCTTACATAACCCAAACTTGTACATAACTTAGAAGTAGTAAGAAGAATAGACTCGGTCCTCCAGTCGACTGTGGAGGTATTCATAGCAAAAAAGTCGACAACAGCCTTATTATCATTTAGGAAGATGACATTCTTTAAGCCTTTACTGATGACCCATTTTACTGCTTCTCTTGATGTTATTCCCTCAGCTTCTGTATTACTTGGGCACCATCCATTTCCTCCTGCAAAATGTAAAATATTCCCTTGAGCATTAGTATGAATAATTCCATTGGCAAATCTGTGGGATTTCTTCAAATAAGAAGCATCAAATAAAATGTAATCCTTGTCTTATTGAGTATTGTGTAACTCATTCAAACAATTAGGACGATCAGCATAACATGTAGTTTTTTTTTATACAAAAAAAAATGTTATTAAGATGCAATCATAGTTTCTGACAAAAGGAAAGGAACTAGAAAGCTAGGTGGATCCCCAGACCAACACTGAGTTACACCTTCTTTACGCCCAAATTTAGCTAAAGAATCTGCACAATTATTTGCAGATCTACCAACATAATTAAAAGAAGGGAAATTAAGTTTAGATAAGCTAAAAATCACATCATCGATGATGCATTTATTCTGCCATGCAATCGAAAGTTTGTTTCCAGCTAGCACTTTCACTACTCTCTCTGCATCTGCCTCAAATTGAACTTTGTCCAAGCCAAGAGTAATTGCCCAGTTCACTGCTTCTTCAGTTGCAAGGCACTCCACCTCTTCCGCATCTACTGCTTCTGGGATGAAGATACTCATTGATCCAACATAGTTACCTGCACAATTTCTAGCGATTAGTCCAATGCCTCCTTGTTTAGTGCTACTAAGAAAAAGGCGTCACAATTAATTTTAATAAAATCAACAGAAGGAAATTTCTAAGCAGCCTTTGTCTTAGTGAGACGATTAGCTACTGATAATTGAAGCTGTTGAAGCTTCCTAGCTCTAGCTCCTTCTGCATTAGCTATGAAGCTAATTAGGTTACGTTGCAACACATTCGGATTAGTTGTCTTCTTATCAAATACCATATAACATCGCTCCTTCCAAAGGAACCATGCGATTGTAGCCATCTTGCATTTTAAACTGTCTTTTAACTCATCATCCTCAAGCCAGTCAGTGAACCAATTTTTAAGTGAAGACCAACTCCCATTAGATGTTCTTAGACCCGGGATTCTGAACCATATAGTTCTGGCAATGGGACAATCCAGGATAATATGTTTAGCAGTTTCCATGCTATGCTTGCATCTGTCACATCTAGTGTCCTCTAGGAATATATGTCTGTTGTTCCTCTCCTTAGATGAGAGAATGTCCTTGATACACTTCCAAACAAACAGCTTTATCCTTGGTATAACATCAAGACTCCAAACCTTTCTCAAGATGTTATTCGATTCAGGTACGAAGTTTCCATCTCTGTGATGTTTAATGTTATAAAGAATCTTGTATGCATACTTTACTGAGAAGCTCCCATTTTTAGTTGGAGTCCAAACAAGCTTATCTTCACTGTTGTGGGGAATTCTCATGGCTAGGATTCGCTGGGCAGTGAGTTCATCAAAGAGATTAACAACCACATCTTGTTTCCATTTGTGTGTACTCTCATTGATCAGATCAGCTACTAGTGTGCATTTATAAGCTTCAGTTGCTGAGTGACTAGCTAATGGAGGTAGATTCATACCTTTCACCCAGTTGTCCTTCCATATATTGATATTGTTTCCTTTACCTAGAGACCAGAAGCTGTATTTCTTAATGAATGCAAATTCTAAACTGATGCATTTCCAAGACCATGTAGCATCCTCCTTAGGATCAGTGTGCAGTGGTGAAGAATCTGGAAAATACTTGGCCTTTAGAGTGTTAGACCATAAACTTGGATCTGCAATACATAATCTCCAGGCATTTTTCGCCAGCACTGCATGATTGAAGCATGTTAGATCTCGTATATTTAGCCCACCCTCCTCCGTAGTTCTGCATATATTTGACCATGAAGTATGGAAAGGACCCTTATCCGGTTTATTCCACTAGTAGCGCAATTGAAGGGAGTTAATACTTTCAACAGTCTCAACCGACATCTTAAAATTCTGCATATGGTGTAGAGGAACTGAGTTTAACAAATGTTTTACCATCACAGTACGTCCTGCTTGGCTCATCTCTTTCCCTCGCCATTTTGCAAGTCTGTTTTCCATGTTATCAATCAGATTCTTGAAGGAGACTTTTTTCTTTTTCTTAAGGAATAGTGGAATTCCTAAGTATCTCTCGTTCTCATCCATCTTCTTTACTCCCAATCTGTTTATGATGTTGTTGCATGTCGTTGGAGAGAGATTTTTACTGAAGCTAACTGCACTTTTCTGGTAATTAATGAGCTGTCCCGAACAGTTGCTGAAGTCCTGAAGAATTCTTAGAACATTGGTTATATTTCTATCACCAGCTTTTAAGAACAACAGACAGTCGTCCGCGAATAACAGATGGCTAATGTAAGGTGCAGTTCTAGCGATACACACTCCTTGAACTTGTTTTTTTGATTCAGCTGCAGAGATTGCTCTCGAGAGAGCTTCCATGGCTACAATGAACAAGTAAGGGGAAAGAGGATCTCCCTGCCGGATTCCTCTTGTAGGAAGAAAATAAGTACAATCTGCTTCATTAAGTATTACTGAGATCTCCGTAGTACTTATGCACTGATGTATTAGGCCTCGCCATTTTTCCGAGAAACCCATAGCTTGCATTACATCCAAGATAAAGATCCATTCAAGGCGATCGAAAGCCTTTCTCATATCTAGCTTTAATGCTAAATAACCTGCACCATTCACATTTGTGGTTCTTTTAAGTTTATGTATCACCTCATGAGCCAAGGAGATATTATCCGATATAAGTCTTCCTGGTACATATGCGGATTGGAACGGAGAGATCACTTTATCAAGCACCAACTTCATTCTTATCGCCATTAATTTAGAGATGATTTTGTACGACGTATTGCAAAGTGCTATCGGTCTGTAATCAACTGCTTTTGAGGGAACCTTGACCTTAGGAATTAGCCTGAGTCTTGTTTGATTCATCTTTTTATTAAGATAGCCACTAGTGAAGAATCTTTGAACATAACCCACTACATCTTCTTTAACTATCTCCCAGTTTGATTGATAGAAACTAGGTGGGAAACCATCAATTCCTGGTGCTTTCCATGCCTCCATGCTGTTAACAGTTTCAATATCTCATCCTCTGTTGGTATCTTTGTAAGCATGACATTTTTCAGCTTCTGTTATAACCTTCGGGAAGTTATTCAGAAAAGACTGATTCCGTTGAGGGTTTGAAGTACTACTGACATTCAGAAAGTGGCTAGTCAGTAAGTGTTGTAAACTGTCTCTATCCGAACACCAAGAGCCATCCTCTGCTTGAAGAGAGTCAATACGATTGCGAGCTCGTCTTCTATTTGCATTAGCATGATGCGACTTTGAGTTTCTATCAGCCTCATTAAAGGTGTAGTCATTTGCTTTTTGCTTCCAAAAATCATGCTTGATATTCTTCCAGTATTCTAGTTCACTCTCAATCTTTTGTACTTCATCTGTATGATGAACTTCACCTTTCATTTGTAGGACTTCTAGTTGGCTGTAAAGATTCTGGATATTCTCATTTATGTTACCAAAAGACTGTTTATTCCACTCGGCCAAGAATCTTCTAGCAGTACATAATCTGTAGTCGAATTGATGAGCAACTGAACCTGCAGTGTTAGTTTTCCATGCAGCTAAAATACGTTCTTTACAAGATGGATTATGTAACCAACAGCCAAAGAATTTCCAATTCTTATAAGGGATGTACACATGGATGTAAAGATTAAGCAATATTGGTGCATGATCTGATCCTAATTGTTCTAAATGAATCAAGTGAGCATCAGGAAAAGCAATAAACCATTCCTAATTGTAAAGATTAATTTGCTTTTTATTCTACTTGTTCCATGCTTGTTACTCGACCATGTAAAAGCCTTACCTTTATAACCTAAATCTGACAAACCACACTGCTGGATTGTTTGAATAATAGAGGTTGACTTAGAACTAGAGGCTGCAGACTTAGTATTCCTCTCATCACAGTTAAAGGTAATATTTAGGTCGCCTATAACAACACAAGGCTGATCAATTTCCTCGCCTAATTCACTGATATATGACCACATCTCTTTTCTTTCTTGAGGGTGGTGAGTGCCATATACACATGAGAGTAACCACTCGGGTTTAGCTGGGTCGTGTCGCACTAAACTATGGATCATATTCTTGGACTTATGCACAATTTCTAGGTCAAAACCATTTTTTCAAAGGAATAGAAGACCTCCCTTACGACCGACAGAAGGCACATAGGTTTTGTTAGGGAACTGCAACTGTTTTGCTAGGCTCAAAACTTTGTCCGAATTTATCTTAGTTTCAGAAATAAATATGATATCTGGTTTGTGTTTCTTATATAGATATAAGAGAAGATCCCTAGTTGTCTTGGCGTTAAAGCCTTGACAATTCTAAGTTATAACCTTCATGAGTGAACACGGCAGTGGATCGAGACACAACCCAACTAACAATGAGTTTCGAACGATAAGATGGTTCTACAATTATCACTGTCTGTAATTAATGCTACTGAATGCTTGCTAGCTAAAAAACTATTGAGCTTCCTCAAGTTCCGAAAATTTGACTGACTAAATCTGATGCACTTAATGATGCAATGATAGTTATACAACTGAAACCTAGTACATTGAAACTGGATTTCATGCAGTTTATTAAATGCAGGAATGGTGAAACCCAAAAGATGCAATAAATGATTGTTTTTATGCTTAATGTGTAGAACTGACACAATAAATATTGAAAACTTATAAGAATGCAAAATTACGAAATGCTGGTAATTAGAAGAAATAAATGAGAGATGATGTAAAGATATTGAATTTAAAAAGCTTGAAGGACTAAAAAGTTTTTGTATGTATACATGTTCTCCCTCTGTATTGCTAGTTGTTCCTCCCTTTCTGAAAACTCGGTTCACATCCATAGTCTTGGTCATCGGAGTGAGTTCAGTTGGAACAGCAGAATTGTACAAAGTCTTAGGAACTTCAGTAGCTGGTACCCTAGCAATTCTAGATCGTTTTCCAAGTTTAATGTCAGTTGCATCCTCCTCCATAACGGTATCTTCATCAGTAGTAGCTGTAAGTTCAGTGATCTTGATTCCATCCTTAGGAGGCACAAATGGGGTATACTTCACAGCTGATATCTTTGGCTTGTGCATAGGGATTACATTGACAATCCTTTTAGGGATAGTTAACTTGATCGCAGTGAATTCTTCACGTTTAAGATGCATCTTTTCCAATAACTCTTTGTTCTTCCCACATTGAATCTTTCCATGTGGTATAATCACATAGCAGTCTATACATGTCTTATGGGGTTGTTTCTCACAGAAAAATTTATACCACTTAGTTGTTTGTGCAGCAGTAACAACTAGGAATCCTCTTCTCAAAGGCAGACTTAGGTTGATTTTCGCACAAACCCTGAAAACATCTCCAGTTTCTGGTACCCCAGTTGGTGGATCAATAGCAATGAATTCACCCATGACTTCTCCCATTTACTTAATTGTTTTTTGGTGATAATGCTCAGGCAGCAGATTGCTAATCCAGATCCAGAACTCATGATGCTCCCAATCTAAATCATTGATTGGGACAGTATGATCATACATATGCAATATCAATAGATTATCATCTATGCACCAGGGCCTTTCCTGAAAAATCTTTTTAGCAGCACTCCATTTTTTCAGAGTAAACACCATTACATTTTTCTCTATTTCCAGAACCATAACCTCTTCAGCGGGGACAAAAGGCCATGTTGTTCTTAAGTGTATATCCACCATCTTATCAGTAAATCTGTTGTGAGCAAGAATCTTACCAACAAGTTGAGTATCCACATCCTCTTCTTCAGCTTTGGACCTTCCTCAAAATGAGACAAACTTGATTCTACATCATCTTGTTCAAGATTTTTTTCATGCAACTTATCCGTGATCTGGTTAACTCCCTTCGACATAGCATTAGGTTTTTGGATCATGGGCTCCATAGTACGGCTAGGGTTTTGAGGAGAAATGGTAAACAGTTTAGGTAGGGTTTGTTGGGAAAATGATCTGGTATTATAAATACACTTTTGTTTACTAGAAATATGGGATATCCTTTATTTTCTACTGAGTTATATTTGGTAGTGAATATAAGAGAGCAGATAACAACGGCTACAAACCAGGAGGATTTAATGTGTTTCTTTTTTTGTAACAAAAATTTGAAATTTGAATTCTGAGATGGCGCAATTTTGGGATAGGGTTTTGACTGAATCGGTGTTTAGACTCAGGGATGAGCAACAGATGAACCAGAAGACATTGCACAATACTACTGAAACCAGAACGTAAACACGAGAACTGCTTAGCTAAAGCTAGCTATATACCGATGAAAGCAAACACATAGACTATCTGTGGATATGAGGCAAACGCCATACTCAAAGGGAGCAACAATCTGCAAAACAAAAGAGAAAACATGAAAAACTTAGTTATCCATAAATCTGTTTTGAAAATACATTCTTGAACCAAAGAGCATTTGTCCTGAAACAACAAAGAAATACTGATTAAGATATATTATAGGTTAAAATGATAACCAATCAACCATGAAGAAATTAGAATGAATGATTACTTTTTATAAAATGTAAAAGACTAAATGAGTTGCAAGTTTTAAAAGAAGATAGTTTTGAGACGATTTAAAAGAAGACATGCTCAATGAAATTAATCTATATCTAGAATGCACGATAGGATAATCTAAAAATTAATATGGTTGAATGATTGGTGAACGACATGATGATTTTGATGTTATTAGATTGACATCTAGAAAAACACTGAGTTAAGAGGAAGAGAACGCCGATTCACCCACTGCAATCCTGCATTATCTATGCTTATGCTTGAATCAGCATAACATGTAGTTGTTCTCCTATAACATGAAGAAGATGAAGTCAGAACATATTTCATTAGATGAGGTATCTCCCTAGTAATCTGGAAGAGAAGCTCTTTAGGATTTGGTTTGGTATGCTTATACACCACCTAACACCTATATTTCCAAATGAACCAAAGGACATAAGCCATAAACTCCTTTTCTGGATGAACTGCAGTCCAGTTAGCTATCCAGTCCCTGAAACCTAAGTGAGAACTCTGCGAAAAAATAGAAGATTTAGATAACCCTCTCCATATGGCCTCCGTAAAAACACATTCCCTAAACAACTGCTGTATAGATTCATAGTGATAAGCATACATAACAGACAGTGAGTATTAATGGGAATAAACCTACCAATTCTAGCTCTAAGAGCTAAGCAATCCTTAACTGCTCTCTAAAGGAAAATTTTTACTCTAGGAAGAACTTGGAGATGCCATAATTTAACCCATGAAACAGGTGTAGTAAAAGGAGAACGATTACTAAGAAAATTATAAGCAGATTTAACTGATACATTACTATCTCTAGTACCTATCCATTTAATTTCATCTTGTGCATCAGAGTGAGCATGCAGTTCTAACATCTTAAGTTTAGAAACAGTTTGAGGAGTGAACAAGTAATTCAACATAGGCATATGCCATTCTCCATTAGGAGTGATAAGATCAACTACTTTCAGAGAGTTATTAACTGGGATATGAAAATTTAAAATTGGAGTAGTACAATCATGCAACCATTTATCAGAAGTAGCAACTATAGTTGTACCAGAACCTAAAGCCCAAGCATGATTTCTTCTAATGACATGCAGACCTCTAGAAATACTGGTCCAGACCCATGATTGTCTGGATTTTTTCTTACAGTGAAGAGGATCAGAAGCAGGAAAGTACTTACACTTAAGTATTTGACACCAAAGTTGATTAGGATTTTTGATTAGTCGCCAATCTAATTTAGTCAGAAGGGCTAGGTTAAATTTATGAAGATTCTTAATACCTAACCACCTGAAGCCAGACTAGTACACATTGAATTCCAGGTCTTAAGATACATATGCTTTTTATTATCCTCTTTCTGCCACCAAAAATCTCGTTGAAGTCTTCTAACCTATCAAGAGTTTTCATAGGTAATGCAAAACACATCATCTGAAACATAGGCATAACACTTGTTACAGATTGGATTAACACTGTTCTTCCTGCTTGTGACAATAATTTTTCCTTCCACCCCTGAATTCTCTTAATACATTGTCTAACATATTCTGATAGTCAAAGGCCTTAAGATCTATGAAAAAAGAGAGGGGTACCAAGGTATCAGTCATTCTTTGTAATCCGAGAGACCTTAAGAATTCTAGCCAACAGTTTGCAATGTTTATTTGGGACTGTATTACTAAAATATACACCTGACTTTTGGTAGTTAACTAATTGACCAGAATATTGACTAAAGATATTAAGGATATTTAGCAAATTTCTAGCTTGAATGATATTAGCATTGGTAAAAAGAAAGGAATCATCAGCAAAAAAAACGAATGATTAACAGAAGGGCTACTTGTAGTTACCTTGACTCCAAATATGAGATGTTCATGCTCAGCATAATGCAACAATCTAGATAAATCTTTCATACTAAGAATAAATAGAGCAGAAGACAAAGGGTCTCCTTGACGAATACCTCTAGTGGGGGAAATTTTTTCAGATGGTGAACCATTTACAAGGACTGAAAAATAGACTGTGGAGATGCACATAAAAATCAAATCACAGAATTCAGAACTAAAACCAAATAGACGAAGAACATGTATAATAAAATGCCATTCTAACCTATCAAATGCTTTTGAGAGATCTGATTTTAATGCCATATAACCTGTTTTTCTTTTGGTAACTTTCATGGTATGCAGGATCTCATGTGCTACAATGATGTTATCTGTGATTTGCCTGTTTGGGATAAAGACTGACTGATTGGATCACCAGAATTTGCAACGATCGTGAGTCGTGACCTTCGTTTGTTAAACTACATATATCCTCGGAAAACGAACCGGCCATAGTTTGGTATTGATTGACCAAACACAAGTTTGGGCCTGAACATAGGCCTGAGCAGCCCAGTCTGTCATAATTTGGGCCTAAATGCTTCATTTGCTTTTCATGTTGTGCACTTCTCTTGGTAATTCAATTTCTCAAAAGTTGGTGAACGCGGTGGCTAGACTTCTTTCTTTGTAAAATGTCACACATTTGAGGTGATTAGGTGGTAACCGGACCCAAATGAAGAAGTAGTCTTCTAGTTTAGTTTCCCATGGAAATTTGGCCCCATATGGGAGTATTTGGCCCCATGGAAATTTAAAACCATCTAGGGTGAGTTGTTATGGGATGTCTAAAAATTGAGAAATATACTAAATTACCCTTCACTACTAATATAACCTATAACCACCACCATTACCGCCACCTCCATCACCATTACCACCACCACCTCCGCCACCACCACCACCACCACCATCATTAACCCAAAAAAAAAAAAAAAATTCAGAGCCCATCACCACCACCGCCGCCTCCACTCCTCCCACCATAAATCTTATTAAGTAATTTTTTCCCAGAATCGGCGTATATTGGCCACCATATCAAACGATTGTTCTTCATTTTAAAAAACCAAGAACAATAATCGGTGGATATAGGTCAATATATATACAGATTATGAAGTAAAACCAGAATCGGTTTATATGGTGGCCAATATACGCCGATTCTTGGATTCCCAACTAATACCAAAAATTAAACAATCGTTTTTCTGTGTTACAATTAACTAACGATTATTATTCACAACAACAATCGTTGAATATTAAGTACTTTATATACCGATTATTGTAACTCTGAATTTTTTTAACCTTTACTGGCATTTCAAAATCGTTTATGATATGCATATTAAACACCGATTTTGGTTGTTTTTTTAAAACAGAAAAACTAAACTTTTATCAATTAGAATCGGTGAATTTTGGTGCTCCTAAGAACCGATTATGGTACAATCGGTCCATATACATCTGCATAAGTAACGATTTTAATACAATCGGTCCATATTTATTGATAAATGTATCGATTATATAGATAAATTTGGTATTGGTTGGGAATCCAAAACATCAAAAATTGAATACAATCGGCTGAAAAGGACCTAACTATATAACGATTAATCGAGTTGATAGTGCTTTGAAAGATATGGCCATTGTTATGAAACAACATAATAGGGCCGAAGAAGCCATTGAAGCTATTAATTAGTCTTGGAGGAGTCGATGTTCTGATCAAGCACATGAGTCTCTTGATAATATTCTTTTGGATCTCTTAAAGGTACTGTATAATCCAAATTCCCTTCAATTGCCCTCTTTCACGTT
>JAJJMA010050703.1:20902-36246 GCA_023529015.1 Papaver nudicaule | reverse complement strand
AAAAAAAAAAAAAAAAAAAAAAAACATAATTTATTTTTTTTAGTTTTTTTTTTTAGTTTTCGCACGGTACATAAGCCCATTTGTTTCGTTTGAAGAATTATTCATAAGCGTTATTTTTGGGCTGTAGATTTTCCCATGGGCTGCAGTCTGCAGTGCAAAACAAAAAAGGGTTACCTACAGAAAAAGAAAAAAACCCTATATCCAATTTTCATTTAGTGTTTAAATTTGAACTAATCAAATGTTGATTATGGTTAACCATTTCATGTTTTCACCACCATTACCAGCGCCACCACCACCACCACTATTACCAGCGCCGCCGCCACCACCTCCGCCACCACCACCACCACTCATTTAGTGTTTAAATTTGAATTAATCAACAAGGTGGAAGTTTCTCTCCATGTTTTCACCGCCACCACCACTACTGCCAACACCATCTCCACCACCACCTCCGCTACCACCACCACCATCAACATTGTAAATCTCTTGGTAATAAGTTATAACATATATATTACTCCATCTATGCGGATGAGGTACTCATTATGAACAAAACTCATCATTTACATCATGTTTTTATTACATATTTAGGTTAGAATCGAAGAATTGGGTTTATTTTTTGCGGTTACAGAAGAATTTACGCATTGGTTTTCCAAGGGAATTGAGCCGTAAATTAGTAGTTACGCCTTGGTTTTCATCATCGTCCGAGGCATAAATTGATTTACGCCTTGGAAGTTGGAACCAAGACGTAGGTTTTGCCCTAGATATTTAGGCCTTGGAAACTAAGACGTAAGTAAAGTGACATTTTGCGCACAAAAAATTGAGGTGTAAATAGCATATTGAGGCGTAAATGAGAATTGAGGCTTAAGTTGGTTAAATTGAGGCGTAAATGTTACATTTTACGTCCTAAATATTTATAGATACGCCTTGGCTGTCCGACTTACGCCTCAAATATGTTAATTACGCCCAGATTTTGTGTGTAAATGATACGTTTATTACGCCTAAAAAGTTGAGACGTAATGCTTCAAGGGTTAGTTACGCCTAGCTAGTTAGGACGTAACAAAAAGTACGCCTTAATAGACTATGAATAACAAAGCGTAAATATTAGTGGTGGTGGTGGTGGCGGTGGTGGTTGATAGAGAGCTATTTGAAGGCAATGGGTATCAAGTTATCGATTTGAATCCAAAAATTGACTTTGACGATGAGAATTCAAACCATAGGAGCATTCTTATGGAGCTAATAAATCAACTGATTTGTGTAAAAAAAAATAAAAAAAATCAATTGATTCGCTAATGCTCTACCATGAAAACATACAAAGCTATCAAATCTCACTCACACTGCCATCAACCATGTGTGTTACGAGTACTGACCATTGGTCTTCATGGAAACCGCTTTGAATTACAGTCAAATAAGGATATGAAAACAACGTAACAAAAATCGCGCCATTATGTAATCTAGACTTCAGTGTGGAGTTTTGTCGAACAGTTGGTGGGGCGTCATAATGGTGATGAAGAGATGAGTTTCTGCTAGTGTACTGCTCTCTTAATTAGCTTAATTATTTCCTGCAAATTCAAATCCATACAGAATCCGGTCGCAACACATCTATTGCCCCTAATTCCACGACCAAAAGCATCACCCAAGCCTTATTGTAAAATGCTTAGAACTTGAGTTTGAGAAAAACCCAACTTTAATAATCTATCATAGATTCAAAATCCCATATTAAACTCTGCGTTTATCGGCAAATCAAAGATCAATCACCTCAGTTTTTGAATGTTTTCCAGTCTTGCTGCTTGTCCATTTTCTACCAATTAAACTTTGATTACAACCATGAACCAATACCACATATTCGAAACGCCCATCAGTCTCACCATTCAACCACAGTAGCAGCAAACATTCGTTGTTCTTCTTCCCTGTTTTACATTGTTTTACATTGGCAGCAAACATTCGTTGTTTTAATCCTCATTAACTTATCATCTATTTAATGTTCTATTCTAGTGAGAATCAGAACAGTAGTGGTGAGTATTAGAACAAATCAAAGTGGAAGATACAGAAGATGCGACGGCGGTGGTGGCAGCGACGGCGGTGGCAGTGACAGCGGAGGGAGGCAGTGCTAGTATTAATGCTAGTGGCGGTTGTGGTAGGTGGTGGTGGTGATAAAAGATTAGAGAAGAAAGTGAAGTATATATGTGGTGAAATAAAATTGTTTTTTTTTTTAATTTTATTTTATTTATGGTAGGTTAATTTAGTCACCCCTTATGATACAACCTAGATAAGTTTAGTGGACTGCAGCCCCAAGGGAAAATATGCAGCCCCAAAAACAGCGCTTTTATTCAACGTGACACTCATAGCTCACCAATCCATACTCTCGGTTGTCCACCTACTTTTCATCCATTTTACCTGTAAAATTCTGCAATTTAGACATTTGAGCTTTATTTCCTAAAACTGCAAAACAAAACAAAATAAAATCATTACATACAAAACATAAAACTAATAAATACTCCCTCTGTCCCAGATTAATTGAGCTAGTTCATTTATTAATCTGGGACGGAGGGAGTATAATTAATTTGTAAAATCGTCGTTTTTACGCACTTATCACCTCACGAATGTTTATGGTCCTAAAAATCTTACTTTACGATCTCTATTGTGGGAAGAACGTGATAATGTTTATCACTATTGTAATTTGTCTTGGATGGTAATTTCAATAATATTTTGAAGATGAAAGAAAAAAAAAAATGGTGACGGCAGGATTTCTAATGGTATCCAAGGTTTTGCATACTTCATTTTCCAACATGAGCTCATTAATCTGCATGTGAAATATACTTGGTCGGATACTCAGAAAAACCCTGTGATGTGTAGATTCGATAGATTCCTTATCTTTTTATCCTTTGAATCTCAATATGCTTTAGTTTCTCATCTTGCCAAAACTAGACTCACTTGCAATTATATTCCTATCCTCCTAGATCATTTAGAACCTTCTTGGGGTCCTAGGCTATTCAGATTAGAGATTATGTCGTTTGAGGAAGAGGGTTTTTTCAATCCCCTTGAGTGTTGGTGGAATTATTTCTCTTTTACAGGTTTGCCAAGCGCTGTTAGATGGTTGAAGTATTGAAGGCAGTAAAAGAAAATCTAAAGGAATGGAATAAGGCTACGTCTACGCATACTACTTCCAAATTAAATCATGTTCTCAGAGTTTCGTGCTATATATAGTGAATACGAAGATGAGGCTCTGGTTGATTGCGATTCATACAAGTGTAAAAATTGAAGTTGCAAACGGACTTTGAGAGTACTTTGACAATGGAGGAAATTGCATGCATGATTAAATCCAATACAATATGGCTCATGGAAGGTGATAGAAATACATCTTTCTTCATTCAATCCGCAACAGCTCGTAGAAGATCTAGATTTCGACAATTGTACAATCGTTGGAGTTGGTTTATAGGAAGAACTTGCAAGAACATGTCGTGGAATTCTATAAAAAGTAGTTTGAAGAAGATGAGGTCACTACGGAAAACTTAAATGCAGTAGAGTTGTGTACGTAATACTTCTGAAGTGCATGCACGGTTGTAGGAGGAGAGGTTTACAAAATATGATTTTTTTTATCCTATTAGAGACTTAGCTGAAGATAAGGAACTGAGTCATGATGGTTATCCTATCATGTTTTTCCATCTAGGATGACCAATATCATGAATATGGTGGATGAGTTTTATGGTGTATGGACTTTCGACGTAGGTAAAATTCTACTTTTTATCACTTTGGTTCCGAAAAGAGATTTTTTTTTTTTTTTTGTATGTCCGAAAATATATTATTACATGGGGACAATTAAGGATTGTAGGATAGAAATTTACTAGGCTCAACAACCCCGAGTTATTTCTACTCATGTGCACTAAACTGTTTCAAAAGACACTTGCCCTCTAAAAGGGGTATATGCGCTAGGCAAAAACACCACCAATAGCTCCGTCTTAGATCCGGCTTCCCCATTTGGTCATGTTTCCTTAAGGGAAGAAATTCCCTATTTATAGAGATCACTGAGGACAGCTCCTCAGTGATCCAGTACTTCAAGGTTACAAACTATTACATCTTACCATGTCAGTTACATTGGGATTATCCCCGCGCAATGGAGTGGGCGTAGGACTAGTTGTCATATGTTTACATGGTTCTTACGCTAATGGGCCTGCTGGTGTGCGCGGTCTTCTGTATCCTACGGTGCCTCTGCGCTTTAAGGGAGACATATGACACTCACAATCTGCCATTTTTTTATGAACCTCGGGATGAAGGAAATACTTTTCTTTTGATGCTTCTGCGGACGATCTTATGTATTATGCGGGTGATTCTGATATGCGCTTGTGCGGTTCGTTCCTTATTCGGTCGTTGCAAATGATTTTGATGTGTGTTGGTGCGGTTCGTTCCTTAGTCGTTTGATGCGGATGATTCTGATGTGCGTTGGTACGGTGGCGAACCTTTCTTCTTTTTTGCGGATGTGCTACGCTGGTGCAGTTACTATTGATGATGCGTCGCGTCGTTTCGTGTACCGAGGGTGAAATTGGTGTTTTCACTTGGATATTGAAGTTATAAATTGATGGTGATGAAGCAGTTGTTTCATCATCTTTTCCCCGGAAAACTTTTTCCTTTTTATCTTCTTTGATTGAAAAGGGATCTTTTCATTTATGCTGAGATGGTTGGTGATAAGGCTTTTGCTGATGCTGATCGTGATTCTTCTAAAAAGAAAAAAGGGTTTTATTTTACTCCTTCTTCGTCTCTTTAACTCCTTTGGCTCCTTATCCGCTCGTGTCAGTCGTAGGATTAATGTTGTTATCCGGAATGCTCGTCTTGATGTTGTTGTCTTTGAGTGCGCTGACGGTTTTTCATGTGCTGGAAATTCATCTCGTTGTGCCTGCGGAGCTGCTTCTGCTTCTTCTGCATTTTCAGACAATTCATTCTGCTTCTCCTGATCTACTTCCAACGTCTTCGCGGATGCCCCCAAAGTGTGCGATGTTTCTCCCAAGACCTCTTGGCGTGCACTTTAAAAAAGTTTATGGGTCCTTAGTAAACATGCTTGTTTGAGGAATAGGTACGAGATCCTCTCCTTCGGCATGAGTTGTCCGCTGCTGATGTTGTTGACTATGCCTCTGAGATTTTTTCTGGTGGTGTCGATAATGATCTTATTTCTCTTAATAACGATGCTACTGCTTTCTCTAGTATGGCCCTTATGATGAATGGCACCAATCGTGATTACGCCGCCGCTTTCGCTGCTGCCGCGATCTCCACTCCCGATGGGTTACTATCTTGCGTCGCTTGTTTTTTATCCAAGGAGCCCTGCTTGCTTTTTCTAAGATGTAATCCTGTAAATAGAAATATGTTTCAATTTTTTATTTTATTTTTTACTTTGTAGCGACTTCGATGATGCTTGAAATCCCACCCAGACATGAGTTTGAATTATTATCGCACAATTATTCTGTTTTTTATTTTATACGTTCGTCTTCAGACATGCGCTTGTCCTCTTACATTATTCACATAGTCGAATATATTTCGTTCTTTTATCTTGTTCTGTTCAATTGGGGAATAGCGACCTCCCACTACGTGACATTTGAGACACAGTCTTTGGATCATTTTTGCTCGGAAAATAAAATTAATATGCCTCGTCCCCCATATTGTCGATTAAAGGGCTTTTGATTAAGCATCTTCCTTTTTTTTCTAGCGCAGGCTTGTTCCTCTTCCTTCTTGCGTGGCTGCTCTTTCCATTATAATCTCTGTTAATCCCTAATGCTTATTGACTGCTTCTTAGATTCTCTAGCAATTTCCTCTAGTTTTCTTATTACTGCATCTAGTTTGATTTCTAGTATTTCTTCTCACTGTTGCGCGGCTGTTGGCTTCTCTTGATTTATTCTTGACTACGTTGCACTTTGCTTTTTTTCTATAATTCCTCTGTACTCTTGTGATTTACCCCCTCGGATTTTCTTGCTACTCTGGAGCTCATTACTTTTACTTTGACAACTTTTTGCGGATACCTGCTTTGGGTTTTGATTTGATGAAGGCTTAGGCTTGGTGTGAGCTATTGGGTTCGTACATGATCAACAACCGAAGTTAGATCGCATGCAACAGCTCTCACTGGCTTCTACGAAACTTATCTTGCGGTTTTTAGCGTAGCGCAGTTTAGATTTCCCGAGTTCAATGATTTTCTTGGTGAGGTTTTCGGAGAAGCAAATTTCTGAGTGATATTGATACCAGTTGGACACTAGTCCGCATGATGATGCTATTGGTTAGCAGATCTGTGAACCCTTTCTGTGCGGAAGATTGATGCGCTGAAAAAGAAAATATGCGCGAGCTACATGTGCCCGGAAGCTTTTCAAGGTTACGCTAAGCAAATACTTTTGCAAGCAATCTTTAAGACCATACCAACACGTTTTTCGGGGGCAAAGTCTAGCTATATAAATAATCAAAGGTGCGATTTTTTGAAAAATCTTTTTCCTATATGATGAAATGAAAGCGGCTGGTGTTTTTTTTAAGAAAAAAAATTTTTCACTTTTTTTTTTCTGATAGAAACACTTAGTAAACTTTTTTGTGATCTGTGGGTGAGTTTTCATGAGTGTGTTTCTCTGAGAAGCGAATTCACAGCACAACTTCTCTTGTCGTGATCAGTCGGAAATCGAATCGAAAAAACTAAAAGGAAAGAAAAAATGAAAACTTGTAAATGAAAGATGTAAATGAAAGTTTGTAAATGACTGAAATGTAAATGTGATGAATGGAAAATGTGGACAAGTTTTTATTTGCACAAGATCTTGAAGGAAGCGATAAAGGTGCTGACGTAAATGATGCTGGAACGTAAATGACTGGAAGTAAAGGTGTTGAATGTAAAGAGATGAAATGTAAAGATGAACTAGAATGAACTCGATGAATCGACGAAAACAACTTCCTCCCAATTACGTAAATTTGAATCGATCCCCTTAGTCGGCGCCAAAATATAGCTGCTAGAAATTTACTAGGCTCAACTACCCCGAGTTATTTAATGTTGTGCACTAAAATGTATCAAAAGACACTTCTCCTTTAAAGGGTATTTATGTGCTAGGCAAGAACACCACCAACAACTCCAGCTTGGATCCGACCTCCCCTCCTTGGTTCTCTTTCCTTAAGGAAAGAAATCCCCTATTTATAGAGATCACTGACGACGACCCATCAGTGATCTGTTACTTCTAGGTTACAAACTATTACATCTGGCCATGTCGATTACATTGGGATTATCCTTGCACAACGGAGGGGGCGTAAGACTAGTTAGCTAACGCTTACATGGTTCCTACGCTAATGGGTCCACTGGTGTGCGCGGTCTTCTGTATCCTGTGGTGGCTCTGTGCATTAAGAGGGATATGAAATATGACACCCACAGTCTGCCTACTAGTGCCATAAAAAGAAAATCTAAGGTTCTGGCTACAAGGTTGGAAGTGGTTATGCCTGCTCTCATCTCTCTTGAACAAGATACTTATGTAGATGGGATAAAAATAGTATGGAATTTTAATCGCTAATGAGGTTGTTGATTTAAGATTACACTCAGGCAAGGCTGAAATTGTTTGTAATTTAGGAAAAGGCTTTGATAGGGTAAGTTAGAGATATATTGATTGTGTCGGGATGGAGATGAGAATAGGCGCTAAAAAGAAATTTTGGTTGAGATCATGCTACTCTACTGCTTCAATTTCAGTTCTTATTAATGGTTCTTCCTTCGGTAATTTAAAAAGCTCGAGAGCAGTTATACATGGAGATCTCTTGTCTCCTCTTCAATTTAACTTTGCTATGGAAGGGTCTTCGAAATACATTGATATGACTGCTAATACGTTTTTGTTTTCTTTTTTGGTTCTGAGGTGGCTACCAGAGGTACTGAAATTAATCTTCTTCACTACACGGATGATACAATTTTATTAATTAATGGAAGGTGGAAGAGTTATATAATCTCTTTACAACTTTGAAACGCTTCAAGTATGCGGTTGGCCTTCGAATTAATACCGAAATAACTCGTTTAATAGCAATTAGAAATATACCTGAGCAGCATCAGTGGGCTAATAATCTGGGTTGAATTACTAATGTGTTGTCGTTTTCTTACCTTGCATGCCACTAGATGTGAAGGAAATTTTGAAGAGGAGATGGGACCACATCATCGAGAAATCCAGATTATTCAGTTGGAAGAGAGGCATTCTTAACAAGGGTGGCAAACTTGTTCTTTTAAAATGTATTTATCTTCCTTACCGCTTTACTATTTTCCTTGTTCAAAGCCCTTGTGTCTGTTATCTACTACTAGAAACTAAAATACGAAACTTCTTGTGGGAGCAAAGAGGGTACCATGAGCTCACACTTGATAACTGTAGCAAAATTTGTACACCAAAGAATAAAGGTAGTGTGTGGATTTTTTTTTTATCAGTCAATAGATTCATTGAAATTATGCATAAAAGCTGTATGCAAGGCGAATACAACTTGAAGAGAGTCTAAAAGCACAAGCAAAATAATAACACAAAAAAGAACTACAAGCATATAAAAATTGAACATAGGAAAACAATGCTTCTTTGTATCTTTCAATCAAAACAAGAGTGTCACTTCAAGGACTCTCATCAATCTCTTCTAAGCTTAAATGCTTGTGGTTTTTCACAACACCACTACACATCTCTCGACACTTTTTCGTCGAAGACGGAAAGCTTAACCCATAGATTGAACCATGATCCACGAGTTTATGTTGATATCTTACTAGAATCAAGAGATTTTGTTGACCGTTTCTTTTTTGTGCTCAAAGTTCCATTAGGGAAGAGACCTGTCGCTTTAGATTTTAAGCTCACATTTCTATTTGATACCAAGATTGGTTCGGATGATGACGGTTTGTGAGTAATCTTCAAATCTTCGACTTCTAGCTTCGACACAGAAACCTCCTCCTCGTCTTCTTCTAACCCGTGAAATATGTTGGAACCTTCAAACCCCAGTAGAATAGAAGGAAAGGTTGATGTGGAGCTTGGTGCTTCTTTTTCCTTCGACGTAGCCACTTCTTTTTATTCTTCTAACCCATGAAATTTGTTGGAACCTTCAAACCCCGGTGGAATAGAAAGATCGGTTGATGTGGTGCTTGCCAGTTCTTTGTCAAGAGGTGCATTTTTGTCGACATCCATCTTCATGATATTATCAATTGGCTCTTCTCGAGCATCATCAATAACAACCTCAACAGTCTTGACTTCATTTTCCAACAGATTTGTTGGTTCTTCTCCAAGAACAGTAACACTTGGTTGAACTTCAACACTAGATACTGTCCAATGTTCATCTCAATCAGGTCAACCCTCTCCAATGGTTCACTGACCTTAGAATCATTCTTCTCTTTATCAACAATAGAAGGCTGAGTCTTCTTTGGTGTCCAGTGGGACTTTGCCTTAGCTCCATTCCTTGAACAATTGTTAAGTGTATGACCAAAAGAAGCACAAGTAGGTATCCATTGATATTATTATACTGACAACTTCATTGCTACGCCATCGGGAATAAGCAGAATATGAGTAGGAAAAGTGTAATCTATTCCAACTTCAATACGAATTCTGGCGAAAGTAAGCCTTTCGTTGCTCAATGTAACATCATCTGCCGATAGTGGTTTACCAATCCAACTAGCAATATCACTTAAACCTTTCTTATTCCAAACATGAAGATGGACATTGTAGATTTGGGAGGATATTACTTGAGCTGCGGGGATTTTAGACTTGTGAATTAATTGCTTAGAAAATGGTGCAGGAGATTTGGGAGAAGTGGTTCAAGGTTATACATGACAAATATGGGTCTAATGTTGGTACTTGGACGCATGAGTTTGTTAAGTCTTCTTGTGGCATTTCTTGTTGGAAGGATATAACTTTGACTGCGCATTACATTAATTCAAACTCGGTTTTTAAAATTAATTTAGGTTGCCAAATTTCTTTTTGGTTTGATAATTGGTTGGATTCTATGGGCTTTCATGATATTTGTCATTCTCTTTTCAAGGTGGTGCGTAATAAAGGATCAAAGGTAGAGTTTCTAGTTGGTCTTTTGATTTCAAGCATAATTTCAAAGAGGTGGAAATGGTAGAACTGGAACAACTGTTAAGGTTAACTCAATCATATTCACCTAAATTAAATGATGCTACAGAGTTCAGGTCATGGAAGCTCATATAATTTTAGTGTGAATTCCCTTTACAAACATATCATTACATATGAGGAAACTCATACCCCATTTCATATTTCTTTGTGTGGTACAATTCCATTCCACCTAAGAAAACTCATCAGTGGTTGATTCATGGGGCAATATTGGTAATACAAAAAAGAGTTTGTATCAAATAAAGTATATACTTTGAATTTCGTGCGCTAGAACTTTGACTCGTAAACACAAAAGTATTGTACGTGCTTTTTTGAGAAGATTAGGTTCGGGATTGTTGGAAGAATTCTTTACGGAGGACGAACAAGTTCTACCTTTGTTCGGAATTCATTACTCAAAGATTTACTCTGAAGAAAGTTTTTGATATTTTCCCCTTTGAAAGCAAAGGCTTTGTTTTTTGCTTCGTTGAAAGATAAGAAAATTATGCTTAGTAGCCCCTTTTGGAATGAGGGTGACCTAAGTATTAGATTATCTCCTTGGTGGAGCAATGCAAATTCAGTTCCATTGGAAAACTTCTTTTGAGAATTCATAGATGGAAATTCGTGGGGTACTTTTTAATTTTTGGGGTCCTGCCTTTTTTAATCTGTTTGGCATTAAATATGGTGGTTTGTTAGAAGTTCATTCATCTACACTATTTTGGGAGGATGTTTCTGCTATTCGAATTAAGGTACAACATCATGATCAGAAAATAACTTCATTTTGGTGATTTATCTTTTCCTGTTCAAGTAAGTCCATTTGAGTATGTTCAAGACACTTCATGCCCAACTTACAAAGAATTAAGATTCCTAATTTTCCGATACTAGAATGATAACAGCCGTTGAGTGTGATTTTTTGTTGACAATAATATCAATATTTCCCCAAATATTGATTGGCTATCAATTTCACAAGCTATTGAATCTCGGAGAACTAATGGGCATAAAAATAGGTCAAGGAAATTTACTCAATCTTGATAAAGGAAAGAACGTTTATAAGGAGACTAATTGGAATTCAAATTCACTTATTCCCTCTAACAGAAGTGGTAAATGGTTACGTTTCTCGGATTCAGATCATGCCAGATCAAACCCGCCACAAAATGACAATACGGATAACCATGAGCCAATGTCTAGTTTAACTACTTTTTCAAACACTTCAGATATTGAAGAGTTTTTGAAATAAGCAGTTTCAAATTCGGATCTACAAAAGCTGGACTTGCAGAATGGAAATTCTTCACCCGAGAAAGAGGTTAACCCATCACAGTGAGCATTGGTTACTTTGCCATGCTCTGATTCTTCAGATAAAAAGACTAAAGATTTGGATCCAACAATAAACCAACAATTTGAGAATATTGCTACTCAGATGATTAATATTGGACCCTTGTTAGGGCTGAATTTCATTGGAGATTAGGAGGTTAATGTCAGCTAGATGATGGAAACCACGAAAGTGCATCCGGAAAACTTCAAGATAGAAAAAGGTAAATTCACCTAAAATTTCTGTTTTAATTTGGGGATTTAGGATTTTTTACCTTTTCATGGATTTCAAGATCATCTATTGGATTGTGAGAGGTCTGAATGACCTTAATATAAGAGATCGAGTACCAAAAGCCTTTAACAACGGTTAAAGAAACTCCTGGACCTGTAACGGACGTCAGCTAGGGGAATCAAGTGTGTAGGGTCTTGCGAAATCCAAGAGACGTAAGGAGTGCGACAATAACCGATTCGCTTGGAGGGATTGAGTCGGTCTCATCTACATCCCAATCCGAAGTCTAATAGTAGGTTAGTGTTTGTAGACAACTTAATGTTGTGCGGTGTGCAAACTGGACTAGGTCCCGGGTTTTTTCTGTTGGATTGTGGTTTCCACGTTAACAAAACTTCTGGTGTCTTTTGTGCTTTACTTTTTGCATTATATCTTTGATTATATAATTAAAGCAACACAAATTGTACGTTATTAATCTGTTGTTAATTCTCAATCCTTCTGAGGGATTCACAAAGACTTGCCTTTGTTGGACTTGAGCCTTACAATCCAACTCAGGTTAACGGTTTAGATATTAATTTTTGAGATCGTCCAAATCTACCATAGAATCACGAACCTAGAAAGTTGGGTGGTCTATTTTTGTACCCCTGCTTTTTCAACACTTTGATTTCTCTTAATGCAGACATTGAACAAGTGAAGAATATTACGTTGTTGCTTCTTTCTTTTGAGCAGTCATCTGGTTTGAAAATAAATTTTGTAAAAAGTCAATTCTTTGATGTAGGATATGTAGGTGATTTAACTCAATTCTCTTCTTTGTTGGGCTATTGTACAAGGCAACTACCAACTATTTATCTTGGTTTACCTCTTGGTGATAAAAGTGGTGGTGTTGGAAAATGGGATAAGGTCACTGATAAATTCAACCTTGAGCTTGCAGGGTAGGAAAAGACCTTGTTAAGTAAAACAGTTAAACAGGTAAGATAACTTTGATAAACAGTGTACTTAGCAGTTTACCAATTTATTACATGTCTCTTTATGAGAACCTACAACGGTGGTTGATAAATTAGAAAAAATTATGAAAGCTTTTCTATGGCATGGCAATAAAGGTAAAAGAAAAATGCATTTGGTTAGATGGACTGCTTTGTATATGGAAAAAAATGGTGGCTTAGGTATCAAAGATATCAAGAAGATGAATAAAGCTCTCTTAACCAAATGGTATTGGAGATTTGCTAATGGACGGCAGCTTTATGGAGAAAAGTAATTGTAGAGAAGTATGGTGTTGAGAAAAATGGTTGGTTTTCAAAAGAGACTAAGATCAGTTTAGAGAAGTATAATGAAAACTCAACTCTCTTTTTCTTTTCCAGGAGTCACATTACATTCAAAGTCAGTTATAATAGTCATGTTAGCTTCTGGATTGATAATTGGCTTCTGGAAATTCCTTTACAAACTAAGCAGATAGTTTCTAGAATCTAGCTTTGCCTAGGAGAACGAATGTTGCTGCTAGGGAGGAGTTTCAAGATATTATGGTGAAACTACAATCAGTTATTCTTGTTAATGATGGGGTTGATGAACTCACTTGGTTAGTGTCAAAGACGGGTTTCTTTTCTATTAGAACTTCTTATGATCAGCTCAATTCTTCTGATAACAATCAGATTCTAGATACTATGTTCACATTTATTTGGAACCAGAAATTTCCTCCTAAGATTGGTTTTTTCTTAAGAAAGCCGATTATGGGGCTTCAAAAAAGTGAAGCCCCTCAACTTTTACTTCAAATATCCACGTGAAAATTATAAGGGGTGCCAAAAAATGGTGAAATGACTAAGTAACCCTTTACACCAATTTACACCCCAATTACAAATTACACCCAACTAATGAAGAAAGCTAAAAAGAAAATGAAACTTGAAGATGATGAAGAGGGTGGTGGTGGTGGTGGTGGATGAAGACGGTGGTGGTGGTGGTGGAGTAAGATGGTGGTGGAATGACTAAGTAACCTTTACATCAATTTACACCCCACTTACAAATTATACCCTAACAAACAAAAAAAATAAAAATAAAAAATCTATTTCTCCTACTCTTTTTCCATCTTCCTCTCGTTCAATTTTTTTTTCCTTTCGGAATTTCATTCAATGGTGGAGCAATGGAGAACCAAATGTAATAATAGAACCCACCATTTGATTTCGTTGTTGATAGTTAGTTCACTTAGGTTAACTTTGAAAAATCAAAAAAACTGTTGTTTTTTTTTTTACGTTCAGAAGCGACTTACGGCCCGTATAACAAGCCGTAACTTGAACATACGAGCCGCAAGTGTGTATCTTATAGCCGTAACTCAAGCTTACCAGCCGTAAGTTTACTTACGGCTTAAACAAGAAGAACTTGTAGCCGTAACCGTTGGCTTCAGCCATTACTGAAAACCAAGTTGAGTTACGACTACCTGTAACTCAATAATATCCGCCGTAACTTACACTTACGTCTCACAAATTGTAGCCGTAAACACTTACGACTGATGTCAATACTTCTCTTAGCAGCCGTAAGTTAAATCAAAAAAATTTGTGTCGCAAGGTTAGTGGCCGTAAGTACAAACTAGGAGCCGTAAGCTTAGTTACGGCTACATACGTATGTGGCTTAGTAGCCGTAAGCAAAAACTTCAAACTGATTCCACTCCAACACTTCCGACTTGATAGTAAATTCAAACCAACATCAATGAGGGCTCAAACTTAGAAAACATTTGAATTTTCTATTAGAATGATTTGACATTATCCTAACAGACAATCTTTTTGACTCCACTAAGTTGTTACTTTGGTATATAAACCTACAATCTAGTTAAGATGTAGTATTCAGACCCTTAAGTGTGTCGTTGCAGACAACTATTAATCTATTGCTAATTTAAAAGACTAATAACCCAGTTTGTGCTACATGTTAATAAACTGCTTCAGATTTGGTGTTCCAGACCTTTTAACGAACACCTTATGTGCATTTTTCTGGTGACGCAGATGTGAGTTTGGTGGTGTTTTCTTACCCTTGTAAATCTCTTTCCCTGCAATATTTACATTTCAACAACGACCCAATGTTCCTTATCATTCAATATCACTGAATCATTTATTCAATTTACTGTTTTGTTGAAACGTTACCGCTTCTTTGAAGTCTTTTTAATGGTGGGTTTTTCGTCTTCTTCGCTAACAGGTTCTTCTTTCTTGTTGTATCCATATAGGTATATACCCTCACACTGAAATGCCAACTTCCTTTATTTTGCCTTCCACGCCCAGGTTCTTCTTCCATTTTAACTTCTGTTAGTTTGTCTTTTGGCGGCGGTGGAAGATGGTGGCGTGTAGGCGGCGACGGTGGTGATGGTGGTGTAACCCCATTGTGGTGGTTTGTTGATCACTAATTAACCAAAATTAGCCCCAGTTTATCACTAAATTGTGTCTAACTATAGATGGACAAATTTGGCATTTAAAAAAAAATTATATAGGGGGAGAACCAAAATGCTATGTGGAGGCAATTATTCAAGGGCTTCACTTTTTCTTGAAGCCCCGGAATCACAACTCTTTCTTAAAGAGAAGAGGCATTGGCAAGAACATGAAACTGTTAATCATCTTTTCCTTCACCGTACTTTTGCAATAAAGGTTTGAGACTACTTAAGGGAGAAGCTTAATATGCCACATGATCTCAGACGATGATCTTCTCTTGGGATATTTTACGGGGCAATAAGCAACAAATGCAAATCTGGAACATGATCTTTGTTGTTATCTGTTGGAGCATTGGTTGGAAAGGAA
>JAJJMA010050703.1:10756-20892 GCA_023529015.1 Papaver nudicaule | reverse complement strand
GAAAGGAATGCAAGAGTGTTTGGCAGTAACGAGAGTACAAAGGTAGTTGTTCAAAAGTACACTTTGTTTACTTAGTTTCTAATGATTTTGAACTCCCTGCTTGCGTAATTGTAAACGGGCCAAACATTTATTTTGCTAACCAGTAAGTAAGACTAAGATGGTAATTTTTTACCATTTTACTCTTTTTCTTTTCTCCTAGATTGGTACAAATCTTTTGCACCTCTTATTTTTCTTTGTCGATTAAAAAACAATATAGATAAATTTCTTTGTTGATGGTTAATTTTAGCCAATTGTATACCAATAAATAAGTAAAAGTATAAATAAGATTTTCCGCTAATATATACAGGATTTTATACTAAGAGTGTGTCTTACACAAAAAAATAAATCATAACATGGGTGACACGGACACCACATAAAATATCTGCGTTCACCAGTGGAGAATTAGTTGAACATTATTATATTTCGGAAACATCTTACATGGTTAAATCTTACACTAAACTGAGAATCGGTTAAACATGACTAGTGACTACATTTTGCAGACATCTTAAATGGTTAGAGCTTCCAAATAAGTACGTTAGAGGGACAAATGATGAATTTTGAAAGAAGTAAGAAAATTGGGGTTTTCAATTTTGTTTCAGGAATTGGGTGGATACGTAAGTTAGACTTACCGTGAAAAATGATAATCAAACCTAAGTAAACAGTTATCAATTCTTTTTGTTACAATGCATAAGATGAATTTAGGCAAAACTTGGACAGGATTTAGGTGAAATGGGGGGGCGCTAAATAGGCACTTCCAATAAATATTGCAGTTGCAGAAGAAATCATACGCTACATTTCCAAAACCAACATGCACTGTTACTTAATGCAGACAAATCTTATAGCTGATTCGAAAGAGTTCCAAAATATAGCAACTTTATATAGCAATACTCCAGAAGCGAAGGTTCAGTATAACAACTAATACACGAGAGAACGATCTTACATGTATGTATAACGAGCCTCGGATATAACCTGACTCCCTGAGAGTCAGAGAGTCTAAGAAAGAGTCTGAGACTATATATAATCTTCTATAAGAGCTCCATCAACTGTTGAACCACATCTGCACCGGAAAAAACAAGCATGGTGTTAACTTTAATTCCAAATGGAAAACAGTGGAGAGAAAAAATAAAATAATCTTTTACAATTTTGTGTTTGGGTCTTAGGTTTTGGTATGCTTAGAGGATTTGGGTCGTGAATTTCTCCAGCGTAAAATTTGGGTCGTTGGAATGTTTTTTCCTAGTCATCAAAACAGATCCTAGTCATTTGTCGAAAACCGAAGGCATCAAAACAGGTCCTAGTCATTTGTAGAATATATTCAGGGAGCTGCAAAAGAATGTTTTTTCCTTGGCTAACCCATAGGAAAATTATGGATGTTACTTTCTTGTTTGTATCTTTAGTCTCACTCTCACCCGAACCTAACAGTATCAAATAAAGCATAGTCTAAAGCCCGTTCTTACCAATACTTTCTTGCTTTGATATTAACAAACTCAATAGAAGTAGGAGGTAAGGTACCTTGCACAATAGACGGTGTTGTATGGAACTCTTGCAACATTGTTTGATAAGCTGCTAGATCAAAATTAAGGAACTTTGCGGCAAGATATGCAGCACCAGCAGCAATATGATGAGGTTTAAACTGAAGCCAAAGTGAGCTCCGAAGCCTGCAAAATAGAATCTGAGTTTAGTACCTAAATAACTTCTCACTTAAGCTATGATACCAGACATGCCCAACAAGGATGAAGAAATGAAACAAACCAGCGTCTGCTGAACTCTTAAGAACATGCGATATCCCATATGGTAGTTTACACGAACAAAATCCACATTAGCCTCAATTAAAGACGGTTTATTTTAATGAATAAAGAAATACATATTGTCAAGAAAGTCGATTCCTTAAGCGTTCACATTCTTACCAACTACGAAAGCAGCCATCAGCAGGAATATTTTCCCGATTATCTTCAGAAATGCTAGCAAGTTTTCCGAAACTATACCAAAAATTGTCATAACTACTGAAACAATGCATCAGCTCCAAGACCTAATTGTCCTTCAGGGGAAGGCACATGCCCGTTATTCATCAAACATAAATTTGTTGGAAGTTTTTCTATGACCAAAACTTCGCAAAGGACGTGCCAATTTCTTCTGTTCAATAATGTCATGTGGAAGAGCATGATTTCACACTCACGGCAGAAGCATGATTAACGATGTAGACAGGCACAACTTGTGGCCAGGGGTGCCAAATGAGTGATGATAGAGACCAACAGTCATGTGGAATGAACTGACATAGATGCCCATAAAAGCATTAAGTTGAAAACACTGATGTTACATCTTATCATGGCATACCCCAATACTATATATGTTACAATGTTTGTCAAAGTACGTACATATATCACGATATGTAACGAGTATTTGACTCCAGAAGATGCAAGCTATCCCAAACCAAAAACTTCAACTGTGGCAAAACTGATCAACACTTCATCGAAAGTAAAATCAGACATGCATAAGCTCCTAAAGGTAAACGGCTACGTCTATGGAGACCTGTCAATTGGGTCGCATATATTCAAATCCATCGGGACTTTGAAATGCAAAAGAACTTGTAAGCATAAAAAGCATTAGCAGTCAGAAAGAACAAAGGGGCAAAGAGAAAAAGAAACAGGAAAAAAGTGGAAATTAACAAATGGAAAAAAGTAGTATTCACTGTGTCCATCTGTGATGTCAAATGTCTTATTCTTCTTTTTTTCCGTCTATTTAAAAAACAGTATCATAACCAGAGAGACAAAGAACAATTGGTACGAAGGATATTCCTGCTGATACATATCTAGCTGCACTAGAGGCACATTCCCGCACTAGAATTAAAACATGCCTCCTAGGACCCTTGACTATACTTTCTTAGTGCTCCTGCTAGGTCATTAGATACATGACTTCTTTTGACATATGCCTAGATATATCATTTTCCTATTCCAACTGGCACCAATGACCAACTACCTGGTAAAAATTGTGGTTCGATTTTACCTACATTCAGAGAATACAATATTTATACAGCAAACATTACCTTGACCCCGAAATTAGAATATAAATTGGAGATGCGACCTCCTATAGAACACTTTCGAAAGACAACAGTCTGATGCAAGTCTAAAGACAATAGACTGTTCAGAAAACAAAAGGGAAGCCCATAACCGAAGCAGAGGATTAACCCCTAACCCAGGACTGAACGGAGTACTTTGTCGGATGGAACTATCCACTACACAATAATATCTGAGAGCTCCAGGTAAAATCATCCTTTAAACCAACATCACTCTAACCATCAAACCAAATACTGCCTTTAAGCATTTAATATAATATGATCAACATTTACCAGAATTTCAGAAAATCCTAGTAGTCTGTGACGCAATTTTTTTGTATGGTCCATTTATGAAAATTTGTGGTCCAGATGACTTTCATCGCACTGTGGGGGCAATCCTAGGCAGCTTCCAGTTTCTAGAAAAAGCCGCAGCAGCCCATGAAAATCCCTAAGGGTGAGATATTGTAAACTGGTAGTGCTAGGTCGGTAGTCTATCCATTAACCATTGACCACGATGGTAAAAGATTTTCATGAAAAAGCTATCCACAACCCATCAGTAGTCCAACTTCAGAGTTCAGACCTAAAATAAAACTTTCCATGTATAAACATCATATCAAATCGCCAGCTAAGAATATCATACAGGTGAGCACGCTATTCTTGTGAAGATCCTGCAATTAATATGTCATGAAAAAAATCAATATGCCACAACGCATAAATAGGTTCTTGCCTAAAAGGGCCAAAAAGAAAAATCAAAATACAAATGTAAGGTTATTTTGAAAGGGGGGACAACTTATCCTCCAAATAGCCATATAATTTCTCTTATTTAAGCTCCAGGTCCTAGCTAAGATTTGGAAATCAAGAAAACCGGGAATATAGGGAGCAAGGCCTGGTGCTATATTATAAAACCATAAAAAAAATCAAAAGATGGCAAACAGAGAGAAGCGATACGGAAAAAACATTAAAGCTTCTTGTGGCCTATGTAAACTCTGTGAAACACTAAAATAGTCTTATCATTTATTTACCTATCAAGAATAAGATAGGGCAATACAAAATCATGCAAGAGTGGTAGACAAACAAACTTAGAAGTTAAAAAAAGTAATATGTATCGTTGGGTATATTACATGGGTCAATAGCTGATCATCCTGAATGATCAGGAGGCAAAGAGTAAAGAGATTGTGGGGATCCATGGTAACCATTAACACAGAACTTACCAGCTAAGTAATCGCTTCTAAAATCTCAAGATGTATGGAGCTGCTGCACTATATAAAAAAAGAAAAGAACAAATTGCCTGCCACAACATGATTAATGACCACCCATAATAACCTTAGTGGTCTACACCTTCACATAAGTCACCAAATAGAGAACACGTGAAATACACACATCATCACATGCATCTTTTGATAAAAGAGCATGAATCGAACTTTAGCTAATAGAGCAAGAATCACAGACACCATGAAAAGGAATATCAGAACTTACCCTTCACTGACCAAGTTTAATGCCAAATTGACCAACACAGTCTGTGATAGTCCTAATTTGTTAAGGACTGATGTCAGAGGATCGTAGGGATGCTGCACGTTTAGCTCAAAATCCAGAGTTCTCAGTATCATGTTCTCGGCATCAATAATACGTTCACGGTACTGCTCAAACCAGTCCTGTTCCAATTACATGAGGAGCAAAAGCTTACAATTAATCATGGACCACATGCAATACGTCACTCTATATATAGAATAATATACTCTAAAGAAGTGAAACAGAGAAAAATATTCTTACCACAGGGAGAAGATAGGGAAAGAAGTTGAGATCCTGCTTGTAGCGAATTTCATATGAGACCCTCAATACGCTGTTCAAAGGACATGGTGTCTCCTCAGATTTTGCTGCAAGGAAAAGGGCTGCTGTCGAGATCAACTGCATACATAATCAAAGGAGTAATTCAGAATTATTCCATCTATAATCTACAAAACACAATTCATTCAGTAACAGAACTACAAGCCCCAAAGTATAAAGGTTAACCCTTCGTAGAAATCAACTAGCTAAAAGCGAAGTATAGAAACTCACATATCTATCGTGACAAGCATGTGATCTTCGAACAAAAAAGCGGTGGCAAAGAACCATTGCGGTTCCAATGGTAGTCTGTGGCCTGCAAAATAGGAGAGTCAATATTAACTATGTAAATTGAAAGCTACAAATATAGAAATCACAATCTAGCTGCATTAAAAGAAAATGAGCAGATCAGTAGCTTACAAATCAAGTCGTGTCCCAAGATTTTGAAGGAAAGAACAGTAAGAATAACGAAGAAACGTTTCTCGGAGAGGATCAATACCATCCTTTCTTGATGGGGAAAGTCTCTCGATCTCATCTCTTGAAAAAAATTCTACTTCGTCATCTATCTGTGACCTGTCACGTTTGCAACCTAATGAGGTTGAATTATTCACATCAGGTCTTGTAGAAGCAATAAATAAACTATTGCTTGTCGAAGGAGCATTGCTGTTAGGCTGCCAATAGTGTCTCTGGCTATCCCCAGAATTTGAGCATTTTCTCCTCTTCGAAGGATTAGCGTCCTCATCACTTCTAACATTATAATTGCGCTCCCCGTAATTTCTAGGCATGTCATGAAGATAGCTACTATTGCTATTACAATAATAATAATGTGGGTTGCTGTTCTGGTGGCTGTTATTTCTGTTGATCGAGGACTCAAATTCATGTTGGAAATTCACTCCTTGTCTGCGAGCTATCCGCGAGAAAGACATAATTCTGGTGAGGAAAACAAAATCAGGAATCAGAATCCGCACATATTACTCTCAGGCATATGTAGTTCATGCTACAGCAATCAAAAGTAATAACACGAAAACAAACGAACAAAAAAGACAATTAAAATAAAGGGAAAACACAAAAATCGCACAAATTTAACCATCTATAAACCAGAAATTATAATACAAAAATAGACGCAAAACATAACACAAATTAGCTCACTTTAGCAGAATTCACATCTGCTTTTATAGATAACTCATATATCAGCTCAAAATTACACCAGAAATCGTCCAGACAATATCTTCCAAATACAAAGAGGTCCAATTTTTAGATGATACTTGTATGCAAATACATAAACTATACCAATAAAGTTGATTCAATTTGATATCAAAAAGAAAATCAACGAAAATTTCTAGTAAACAGATCGGAAAAGATACCTTATTTGCAGACGAAACTTGAAGATCTGAAATCGTGTTCAGATTTGAGACAAAATTAGGGTTTTGTGTTTTGGATATGAAAATAAGGTTCCTTTTAACTTTTTTATGTTTGGGAAAATTTGAGAAGAACCGTTTGAATAACACGCAATATGCTAAAGTTACACCATAATCATCAGAATATCAGATAGTAAAAGAGAAAGAATATATTATAACCGTGGATTAAGTATGTTAGGGTGCTCTAGAAGTAGTAGTTGGTTAGAGATGAGAGTGTAAAGTAGTTTTGTGGAGTTTGGATGTATGGTATCGGTTGTTGATATTTAGCTATTAGCTGCTGGCAAAAGTCTATCATATCCACCAAAAACATTCTTTGTTCTCGGGGTTAGGTTGTAGTAGGGGTTGAGGATGGAAATGTGGCAAACTACAGGTGGGAATGTGGGATTAGGGAGGATCACTTTGGATTTGGATCCTTGCTGATTTGAGGCCCATTCATGTTAATTGATATGGTTGTTGAAGGTGCAAAAGAGAGTTTTCATAGTGGTGACATAGGGGATGCTCCTAAGGTAATACAAACAACTCATCTCTTGCTTAATTTTTATCATCCTATTAAGTGGTTTTACTTTCTTAAATTTGGTTTTTGTCATCCTAATTCTTTGATTTCTGTGTACCAACAATCTTTTTTAAAAATGAGAATTTTAGCCTGGATTGTACAAGGCCTAGCCAAAAGGTTCACTAGAGACCAACTAATATACCTAGTCAAAGCTCAAAACCCTGATCTCATATTTCTTTTTGAAACCAAAATTGATGAAACTGTTATGGTGAATGTTGCAAGAACCTTAAATTACTGTAACTATAATTGTATTAACATAGTTGGTCTTGCAGGTGGACTTATTCTAATGTGGAAAGATATTGTGTCTTGTGATGTATGTGTTGCATTTAACAATATCATTCATGTTTTAATAAAACTACATCCAGCAAAACCAAAAGTATTAGTCTCCTTCATGTATGGTTCAACCTATCTTGATATGAAAAAAACCCAGTGGGATTTTATGCAAGACCTGAGTGACAACCTAATGCAACCATGGCTAGTTATAGGGGATCTAAATGTTCACTTAGGAAATTCAGCCACCACTGTTAGAAATGATGATAAGTATGTGCAAAATAAGATACAAAGTTGTGGACTAATTGACCTAGGATATGAGGGCAGGGATTGTACATGGTCTAGCAATATTTATGGGACTGGAACTAGGAAGGCTAGGATTGATTATGCTCTAGGAAATAATGATTGGTGTATGTATTTTCCGCATGCCAAATTATTGCATTTAATTCAAGCAGGTTCTGATCATTGCCCAATATTGCTGCTGACTGAAACCATACCTAGGAAACTCTGGAGGCCATTCAAGTTCTTTGCTAATTGGATGTTGCATGAAAACTTTAAGAATCAACTAGAGTTAGCTTGGCACACAGATGATAATGGATCACCAGCTCACAAGCTAGGAAAAAAACAGCAAAATACTAGAATCAGGCTTGGACAATGGAATAGAATTGAGTTTGGTGAAATAGGAACAAATATTAGCAAACTTCAAAATCAAATCCTTGAAGTTCAAAAAGACCCTGCATCTAGTAACCAACATGATAGAATTGTCTTTTTAACCAAAGAATTAGACAAATGGTTTCATATACAGAGTGAGTTTTACAAACAGAAGTCTGGGGATAAACTCATGCTAGAGATGGACAACAACACTAAATATTTTCATACACTGGCCAACAGAAGAATGCACAAAAATAATATTGATGCATTGTGTGATTCCAATGGTGAATGGTTCACTTAATATTGGTAATGTTCTCACTTCACATTTTCAATCTGTAAGTACTACTATTAATCCTGTCTTGTCCGATTCTGTGTTTAATGTAATTCCTTCCATCATAACAGAACAAGTTAATGGTAGTATGACTAGTATACCAACTAGTGGAGAGATTAGGAGAACTGTGAAGCAAATGCCAGCTTGGAGTTCGCCATGCCCTGATGGGTTTCAAGCAGGCTTTTATAATGCTCACTGGAATATAGTTGGAGAAGATGTTGTTAATGTAGTACAAAGATTTTTTTGAGACTGGCTTTATGCCTAGGAACTTAAACAAAACCTACATCTCTCTAATACCCAAATGTGACCTAAAAGCCCTGCAGATTTTAGGCCTATTGGTTTATGCAACATTACATATAAGGTTATTTCTAAAATCATATCTAATAGAATTAAACCTTTTTTTAAGCAGTTAATCTCACCATTTCAGGCAGCATATGTTCCAGGTAGAGCTATACATGATAATATCATTGTAGCTCATGAGCTTATTCATACCATGAAACATAAGGAAGGTTATGGAGGAACTATGGCCTTAAAGCTTGATCTTTCTAAAGATTTTGACAGGCTAGAATGGTCTTTCTTGTTAGGAGTTCTAAAACATTTTGGTTTTAATGACATGTTTTGCAGATTAATAGAACAGTGTATTAGCACAACAACTATCTATGTTCTACTAAATGGCTCACCATGTGAAGAATTTAAACCAAGTAGAGGGTTAAGACAGGGAGATCCATTATCTCCCTACTTATTTATCCTTGCAATGGAATTTTTGTCTAGAAGTTTTTCCTTTGCTGAATCTAATCATTTGTTTTCTGGTGTTAAAGCTTCTAGAAGTGGACCAGCTATATCTCATCTTATGTTTGCAGATGACATACTGATTTTTGCTAGAGCAGATATGCATAACATAAGAGGTATTTTGGAAACAATCGATTACTTTGGTGAACATTCAGGTCAGATGCTAAACCTCACTAAGTCAAGTGTTTATTTTAGCAAAAACTTAAGTCCTTCTAGGAGAACTGATCTAACGAAGGAACTCAATATGAGTATAATGAATGACTCAGACAAATACTTAGGGGCCACTTTACTCCTAGGTAGAAACAAACATCTAGCCTTCAAACCTATAATACAATCATTCAGCTCAAGACTGAAAACATGGAAAGGTAAGTCAGTAAATCAGGCAGGTAGTCAACTATGGTGAAGCATGTTTTAAATTCAATCCCTACCCACCAAATGTGTTGTTTCAAGATTCCTAAAACTCTAATCTCTGAATTAGATTCTATTCAGACTCACTTTTGGTGGGGACATAAGGATAACCATGGTATGTGTTTGATTGCTTGGGATAAAATGTGCAACCCAAAAAAATTGAGAGGGTTGGGCTTCAGAGATCTAGAGAAGTTCAATGATGCATTACTGACAAAATTGGCATGGAAGGCTTGTAATGAGCCTGATGCTCTATGGGTTAGAGTTTTGAAAGCTAAGTATTCTGCAAATGACCATTTTCTGCATGTAGGTGAGGAACCTAAGGATGATTGTTCATGGATTTGGAGAAGTGTCCATTATGGGCTAAAAGTAATACAAGCAAACTACATCTGGAAGGTTAAATGTGGTACAAAAATCAACATCTTGCTAGATAAATGGGTTACAGGTCTATGCAACCCACCTGAACCACTTCATGGTTTATCTAGCTTGAATCAAGTTACCCTTGTCTGTGAATTATTCATTAATAATACTAGGATCTGGAACTCTGATCTAATTCTATCTTTGTTTTCACAGGATACTGCAGCAAAAATCCTAGTTATTTTTGTCTCGGACACTGGTGAGGATAGTTTACTATGGACACCAGATAGGAAGGCAATTTTAGTGCCAAGAATGCTTATAATACTCTATGCACTGTACCTGTTAACAACTTTGTGGCTAGAGAAACATTACCCAAAGAAACCTGGTCTAAGCTTTGGAAATCTAGAATGCCACACAGAGTGCAGCTTTTCATTTGGAGAAGCTTGAAAAAAA
>JAJJMA010050703.1:0-10746 GCA_023529015.1 Papaver nudicaule | reverse complement strand
GAACTGGGACATCAGAAAGTTATCTTTGAATCAGACTGTGACAATGCGATGAAGTCCATCAATGGAGAGGAATCACAAGTTCACTGGACGAATCAAGGCTTAATTGAAGATGTTAAAAGTAGAATACATGTTTCAAGTTTCTGGTTTTTCAAGTATATCAATAGGCTAAGCAATAATCTTGCTCATAATTTAGCTAAAAAGGCTAGAGATGAACAATGTGGTTTTGAGTTTTACAATCTTTTCCCTCCACACATTTGCAATTGGATTAAGGAGGATAATCGAAATGCAAACCATTAATGCATATCAATAAAAGTTTTTAGTATCAAACAAACAAAAAAAAATTGTTAATGGCTACAACTATCTCCCATTAATGAGGGATTTCGTGACATTGTTAGAATGGCAATGTTTTGACATTGTCGCATCGTTTTTTTATAACACACAAAAGATAACGAATTTGAAGCTAACTTTTCTGGTGACATGTTTTTCTTACAGGGATCTATCTTCCGACCAAAAATTAGCACATTCCGAGATGTATAACACCTCCATTTACTACTTTGATTATTAACCGTTGGTTAATTTTTTTGAATCAACGGTTAAGATTATAAGTGGTAGATGATGGTGCTATATGTCTCAGAATGTGCTCATTTTTGCTAGGAAGATAGAACTCTGTAAGAAGAACTTATCAAAAAATAGCTTCAAATTCGTTGTCATTGAGTGTTATAAAAACAATGGTGCGACAATGTCAAGATAGTGTCATTCTACCATGTCAAGGGATTCGTCATCCTCATTAATTATTAGATAAATTAGTTATTAGTTACCGTTAGATTAAGTTTAGTGTGCTGAGTTTTAAGAAGAAGATCAAATATTTCTTATAAATACGATCGTCAAAACGTATAAGTTAATGAGAAATTGATAGGTGTCTAAAACACCTCTCTAAAGTATTAATTGATTATGCTTTATTTGCTTATTTTCCTATATTAGTTGCGTTTTACGCTTTGTTTGCGTCTTGTGGCAACTTGGGAGTCATGTGGAGTAAAAGGAGAAAAAGAATTCAAATTGGCGCAATGGTCATTTTCAGGGCAACTGCTATCGACAGTCACTTTATCGATAAGGGGCAACCACCTGGAGGAGCCACTAAAGGCAGGCTGGTTTCTTTATATAGGGCAGCTGGGTTTTAAAGATATGTTTTGGCAAACGACAATCTTTACTCGGGGCACCTCTTTCTTCATACTATACATACGCGTTTCTTCTTAGTTCAGTTCTCACTGAATGAGTTTTACCGCCGGCTCGGCCAGATAAGAAGAAGACATGGGTTTGAAGTTTTATTGTTTTTTTTCCTCCATGTTGTGACTAGGGTTTAGGCGAAAGCCAATTTGATTGTGCAAACATGAACTCCATAATGTTATTTCGTAACGGGTTTAATGGTTATTAATTTTACTTCATATAGCTTGGTTATTTAATTTGATTCAAGTGATTCAAGTGATTTCATTGATTATGCATGCTTTTCAATTGATATGTTGTGCTTGGGTTAATTTCTTTGACAGTGCATGCTTTAGGATTGATGAATAATGCTTTAGAATTACTACATTAGAAGCGAAGGAAATTAAAACGGTGAAACATGTTTATTATGATTTTGATTTATTATCTTCCGAGAATGTGAGATTAGATTCAATATTCGTCTCGAGTTATATAGAAATACGTTTTGGAGATTAATTGTGTGCATGATTGAATTGGTGGAACCGAAAAGCCTAGTTACCCACTTCCGACGTCGTATTTTGATTTGTTTATTTCCTATTATTTTAAATCATTTTCTAAAACTCCCAAAATATATATCATTTCTGCTTAATAAATTAGGAATATTAGTTACGGTAATTTCCACCATTCCATGTGGGTTCGACCTGTACTTGTCGTTGTCTACTAGTTAGACACTATGCACTTGCAGTAATTTATTGTAGGTTTTCAAGCCTACCAAATTTTTGGCGCCGCTGCGGGGGAGAGGTTGTGGAACATTGTTTTTAATTTTTTTTATATATATATTGTATATAATTTTATTTTATTTTTGATTTTTTTTCTTTTACTTATTTTGTGCTTCAGAATTTTTCTTTCAGGTACCTTTTGTATATATGGAGCCTAGTGTAAATAACGATTGGAATTATTCTCACGGTTATGATCATTTCCAACCTTGTTATGGTTATGATTATTACCAACCGTACCATGCTTGTGAGCCACATTTTACTAATTCCAATTATTATTCGCACAGTTCTCAGTCGGAGTATGAGAGAGATGATCAATCGTACTGTGGTCCATTTGCATCCTTCCTATCTTTGATGGAACATATGCAGCCAAATAATGAGAGAATGCAGCAAAATCTTGAGAGAATGCAGCATAATACCGAGGAAGTGAAGAAAATTCATGAGCAATTTTATAATGATTCATCTGCATCATCATCATCTTCATCTTTGACAGATGACCTTGCTAGCTTACTAAGCTTATACAGATGGAAGAAGAACGTCGTCTCGCTGAGGGAAGTTCTAATTTTTCTTATACTCCTGATATTAATGATAAAACCGTTACAATTAATGAATCAGTGTGTGTTGAAAATGATGATGAATTTGATATTTGTGATTATAGGAATAGAGATACTTTTATGACGTCTGAATTTGACATGTCTTGTCCAACTCCAAATCATATTTATGATTATTCTCCTATTCAAAAGGATGAGTTTTGGACTGGAAATATTAATTTAGATAATGATAATGATTTAGAAGAACCTGTTTATAAGAGGATACTATTGTCGAGTTTAACAACTCGTAGACAGTAGATGAGTCTAATGAAATACCTTCTAGTCATTTAGATTCTGAAATTCATGTATATCACTTTATTGAAGATGATAGGGATCTTGTCATACCAACTGAAAGTGGTGTATTTAGTCTAACTCCGGATCGTTCTACTGATTATTCGCCTATTCAAAGGAGGAGGTTATGACTGATGACACCGTTAGTCTAGATGGTGTGACAAATTTGTGTTATGACAATGATGTTTTTGAAGAATGTGCTCATCCAGAGGAAATTGTATTAAAGTCTAATGACTTAGAGATAGTAGACTCTATCTATAATGTTTCTTTTAATCATCTTTATTGTGAAAACCTTATAGATCCTTTAAACGATGATGATGATGATGTAATACCATGTCACGCATCCACTAGAGAAGTCACAATACCTATAATTGTTAGCACAACTTTTCAAAAGATTTCCAATTTTTTATTAGAATTGCGTGCTTCTCCTGTATTACTGGATTACTTTACTTCTCGTGAAATCTTACTGTGCAGGTTTCACCAATAGTTCTCATCCCTTGGGAGCCCCCCGACTCGTTTATTTTTCCTAGTAATGATATATCCTTTGCAGAAACCAAGTTTGGGGGTACCTCTTCGCTTTTGACAACTTCATTTTTGCTTTGATATCATGCTTGTTAGAGCGTTGCTCGGTTGAAACCACTTATATTGCTATCTCAAGTCAGTTGTCAAGTTTAGATGACAAAAACACAATCCTTTATAAGTTTACTCTACAACTCAGACTAGGATGGTTTTAGGTAATCGAGATGAAGACCATTGAAGATGAAGACCGGAGCTTACTACTTGATAAATCATAACGTCCTCACTAAAGGTTAGAAAGGTTTTTCCTTTCCATGTTTCGTATTTTCCATTCTATCATATCAATAGTCTATGATGTTGTTTATATGATCCGAAGGTTTATAAGTGGAATATACCCTTTCGCAGTAGTCACATTCGTGATCATATGCCTAAGGAGAGTAAGTTGAGTTGTCTCATGAAATGACCTCAACAGTCTACGCGTTCATGAACGCGTACACATGTTGCACAAGGCATTCCTGTGATCGAGTGTTGTATATGAACATGTTCATGTACGCGTTCATACGAGTTCTTTGTTTCTCATGAACTCCAAAATAGCTGCTCTATGTACGCGTTCATATAAGCCATGGAAAACTTCCATTGAAGTTTTCGGTTGGGTATGTTTAGTTTTCGAACTTAGACATTACTTGGCCCATGGAATCAACTACTTTATCCACGCAATGTTCAACTAGCTTGAACCTAAATTGTCATCCTTCTATCAATGTGAGTCTTCCTATAACCAGTGGTCTTAACCAAAGGCTAGAAGAAGATTGAGACTGGGTATTCAAGCTATGGACATTTAAGATCCGGAACTTGCTTGAGCCCTACTCAAGGTTGCTTAACTTTAAAGCAAAGCCTCCCTTGATGATCACTATAAATAGATGACCTTCTGCAAGATACAATTCCAATCCTCTACATATCTGGGTATCCTTACATAAAGGTTGGTCGTCATCTCGAAGTCATTTTCTTGGACTACGACTATTGAAAGACTTCACTTGAGGATCGTTAAGCACAGGTCGGAAGTTAAATTCCCAAACCTGTATCTTGGGTCGATTGAATTATTACAATCTTATCTCGACTAAGATTTAATAGAAACTTAGTAAGGTAGATCTTGTATCATAAACCCTAGAAGTTCCGTAATGCATATTCACGAACTAGGTTTAATACTAAGTTCATCAAGCGTTAGGAGGTATGACTGTTTAGGCTAGATCAATAAGCCCTATTTAGTAAAAACCGATTTCCATTAACCTTGACTTTAAGTCTAAAAAAAAATCACAATCGTATTCTCGTTTAATCACTTGGATACTTTTAGGCGTCCTATTAGAGGCTGGGTAGCGCTAGTCTTCACGAAGGGAAGTGGAGCAACTCCTAGGCCTGTAAATGACGTCAGCTAGGAGAATCAAGTACGTAGGTTTCTGCGGGAGCCAAGAGAAGTAGGAGCACATTGGTAGTGGATTGGTGAACCCTCCTTTCAGGTGGATTGGTGAGCAAACACCACCAACTTTTGATTGGTACACCGCCAACAGTTACGTCTTTTAGGTGTATCTCGGTGTCCCCTCTTTTTCAATTGGTATCAGAGCGAGCAAACACTTGAAAGACGTAACTGTTTGTGTTTGACTTGTTCGTGAACTATGAATAATAAATGTATGACTGCTAAAGTATCATACATGGTGAAAAATTTGCAATTGATTATTGTACTTCACGACAAGTTGCAAAATAGAGAATTGTTACTTCAGAAAAACTTGAAACTAAGACTACTAAATATAATGATCTTGTTCAAGAATTTTCTGAAGCAAAGAGAAATATTCAATCTCTTAAAAACACCATAAGTGATGGTCTCTCTCGCGAAAAAATCCTTCAGAATAAAATAGATGCTCTGAAAAACCGTGAGATGAACGTAGCATTCTTCTCGGAACGTTCTTTGGAACCTCCAAATCTTGATTCTGACTGGGAAACCTGTCTTCAGAAAGAAATGGATAAAGATGGGTATGACACAAAGACTGAAGAACAAGTAAAAGAAGAAGTATCAGACTCTGTAAAGATTTTCAGTTCTTTATTTATAGAAAATTCAAATCCAGTTCTTGTTGAGTTCTTGACCCCTTTTTGTCGAGAAAACAAGAAATTACGAAGATGTTACCAAGGTCTTTATGGCGGTATTAAATCAACTGAAAGTCTTATCGCTTATGCCAAGGAAGATCTAAGAGTTTGTCTCTCTTGTGAGGAAAACCTTAAAGTTGATTTGGCTATTGCCCCTGAAAATCAAGATGTTGGAAGAAGAAAATTTGAGTTTGAAAAAACTGGATAAACTCAATGAAAGCACAAGCAAATTAAACTCAATGATAGGAGCAAATAAACATCATCGTGACATACGAGGATTGGGCTATAAAGGAATAGATGCTCCAAGTACTAGCAAAGAGATAAAATTTGTTAAGGATAAAAATTCTTCTCAAGGGACCACCACTGATGAAAAGTCCACTACTCAAGTGAAAGATGGAAAGGAAGTCCACCAAGTTCCCAAGAAGACACACACACATTCAGGTAATTCTAAGAATCTCACTTCTTATGTAACTAAACATTGTTATTATTGTGGAAATAAGGGTCACTTGCAAAGAAGATGCAAATTCCGTAAATGGGATAAAAAGGCCAATTCGGTTGTTTTGGAAAATAATGTCAGACCAAACAACAAGGCTGCTCTTCAAGAAAATACAGGTTGTAAACGTCCAACCTCTAGTAGGCATATAAATCAAAATTATGATAAAGCAAGTAATGCCTATAAACGTTCGACAAATTTCTCTCGTAATCGTCATAATTATCGAAAGGAAAATAACTTTGTTAGAACAAAGACAAAATCTGACGCTCCCAATTGGAAAACGACTAACTTGCAAAAGAATAGTCAATCCAAAAGAATAATGACAAAAAGAATACTTGTAAACACTCCAATATTGCACTTATTGAGCCATGTTTCCGCAAGATCATCAAAAGCAATAATTAATTAAACATATGCATCATCCGCCAAGTCTAATGCTTGAGTTAGGTGAGTCGTTACCGATACCCACTAGCTAGACTGGGAGTCTACCAGGCCTTAAGCCCGTTAGCAATGAGGACCGTCCATAACCCTGAGCTAAATTCGTTTTTCCCTTGGACTGGAAGGTATAGGAACTTGTCACAAGTTCGTATAGCCTTTTGAATCACCCAAATCCGAGGTCCTTAGCTCAAGATATGTCCAAAATGGCGAAAAGTGTCAAAATCGGGCTCAAAAACCCATTTTAGGCCCACTGCGGGTACATTAAGGCCTTGGCCGAATTGCACTCAAAAAACCCTACATTTTCATTAGTCGGCCACCGTTATTAGCTTCGGTTCCAAGTCTTTCCATGTTGACTAAAATTTGAGGAATTAAATGATATCTTTTATAATTCGAAAAATAGATAAAATAAAATTTGAGATTTTTACTAATTGGAATGAATTTTGATTAATTTGGTTAGAATATTTAGGTTTGAAATGTGAGTCGTTCGATGGACTAAGGTCCTGGTTATTTGGAAAACAATATAAACAGGGAGCTATTAATAGGTCATTCAATTTCTTTGTGGAGGAAATACTCCATTTCCTTTTTAGGGGAAAATTACAAGAGTAACAGTTATATAATAACCCACCCTAACAGCCTAAGGCGGGCCTAATAACTAATACCCTATACAGACTAGAGATTACAATTTGTTCTACTATCTGCAAAACATCTCTGGGGATAAAATATTCTCAACCAAAAATAAATTACACAAAATGATCCATATAAGAATCCAAATACCATACAGAACTCGTAGGTTTATCGATGGCATAAGTTGTTGGATCCTGGACAAGTCCTTCACCAGCCCTGGCTCCAATCGATCTCAGATCACCAACTAAAGTCGTTTCCATAAGCCCATCACTAGTCAAAGCCTGACCAGTAACAGTACGCCAACCCATGTCTTTGTCAGAGCCACGCTGGAAATTTGAATCACCAGCTGAAGCCTCATAAATTCTAGGAACATAAGTCCCAATAATACGCCCAACTGTTTGGCCATAAGGCCCAATCGTGGTTTCTTTAGCCATACGAAGTTCATGCCTAGAACTCCCATTTGTAATACACATAGGCTCAGCCAAAGGACCAGTAATATACGGGTCAAGGATAAAACCCATACCCGCCAACTCCTTACCCGAAAACATCATACACGTACACAGACAGTCGAAAGCTTCAGCAGTGTTAATGGCAGTATGATCATCATGATCAAAATTCAAATTTTGATTAATTTGGTTAGAATATTTAGGTTTGAAATGTGAGTCATTCGATGGAAATCATTTAATCCTAAGGTCCTAGTTATTTGGAAAACAATATAAATAGGGAGCTAATTTTTGGGTTTAGAGAGGAGGAAAATTTTGGAGGAAAATTAATAAGAAAAATAGGGGAGAATTTAGGAGAAATTTTTAGAAACACGGTTATTCTTGTGAGCAAAGAAAGGCCGATACGATCTTGCGGAAACAACGTTTGTTGGAATCTAAGTAACTTTAGTCGCATCGTCACTTCGAAAACAGGTGAACCTTTATACTTACATTTTTATTTCATTGTCTGGTTTCATGAATCTTCGATGTTACTGACTACGTGCTGTTTTGAGTTTGAATGATAATAAGAGTAACACTTTGATCAATAAATGTCCGTACACATTCCAACTTTGACTCGTTGCTCTGTTCTTTAGTGGTTTGTTAACACATTATTCATGCTCCGTGTTCTTCTTAATTTGTGACGTGTGACGGTGGTATATATAGCTTGGTTTTGACAGCAAAACTCCAGTTTGTCTCATTGAGTTTCTTTTTTTTTTGTTAAAGACAACTTTTAAAATTAATATCTCATATGCACAATACATAGTGTCTAAGCCTCGTGTGACAATTTCATGTTTTTGTCTGATTAAGTTCCTAAGTGGTGATAAGTGTTTTCATGTGAATTCTTAGTTACATTGTTTTAAATTAATGATTGAATGATTTAAATATCGATGATTTGATAATTGATAATTGATTGAAAAATTGAATATTAATGGGATGGTAATTAATGATTGATTGAAAATATTGATTTGGATGATTGATTTTTAATAATAAAATTTTCTTTGGATATAATTATTTAATTGTGAGGTTCTGATATTTTTGGCATTTTTTTTGCAGATCATAAGATTACGAAATTAGCTTTCTCTTATATATATATATATATATTTGTGATCGAAACCCTAAAATCCCAGTTAGGAAGTAGAGGCCAATCTTTAGATTGGGCGGACCAGGTGCCTCACACCTTCCTGGCTCGTAACTTGATTCCCGAACCCATCACTTGTGCCTTATTTGGGTCCCAACTACCTTAGTTGGGTGGCGGCTTCGATAAATAATTGCAAGTGTATGTTACCATTTTAGAGACTTAATTAGAGGTCTTAACGGGTTCTCGTCCCGTGGATTTCGACGGTATCTACAGTGGCGACTTCACTGGGGATTTAGAGAATCTAACTCGAAAAATAATTAGGAATTTAGGGTTTTAATTGAACACGACTCGGTATTTGCACACACACACGTGCACGCACCCATTTTGTCTTGCATTCATATCGCATCTTCCAGAGTCCAATTCTTAGGAAAATTCGTGGCTAGTAGGTTGAACCCTCTGGGCGTTATCAGTTGAACCACCACAACCCTTAGCCTTGTACCAAAGAAGACTAGTTTAACTACGTCTGAGGTATATTTTGCTAAGGTCGCCCAAGCAATTACCCAAGAATTAGTGAAACCTGCATGCATGCATTTTGGACTGTAAATTGCATTCATTTGTGCACAAAATCCGAGGCATAAGCACACTCTTGTTACCAGATAATTTTTCTTTTGTTGTTGAAAAAACAGGAAATTCTGAGAAAAGAATATGGCAGAGGAAAAAAACTGGTTGAATGACCCAGCTTTAGTGGAAGGTTTAATGGCAAGTCTCCAAAAGATGTTGGATGCCAAATTTGCAGAACTAAATGACCAGACCAGAAAATTGACCCTTCAAAAAGTGCAAGAGGTTATGTCTAAGAGGGAAGATTCTGAAATAGGGGACACTGATGGCAAAGGAAAAATTGATAACAAGGGCAAAAATGACAAGGGTAAAGATGATCTTCATCATGAAGAAAAAATATCTCTAAGGCTGCAAGAAGTTGAAAGGTCCTTACAGAAAATGGGTGAAGGTACTGCAGCTGCCCATGGGTTATTTTCTTATCCGGAGATTCAATTACCAAAGAACTTCAAATTTTCAGAAATGGACAGATATGATGGAATGGGGTGCCCAAAAATCCATATACGCATGTATGTTGGGTATCTGAAACCATTAGGAATCAATGATGGGTTGCTAGTACAGTTATTTCAGAGAAGTTTGACCGGGATTGCACTAAAGTGACTGATGAAGACAGACCCAAGTATAGTTTCAATATGGGAAGATATGGTTAATATGTTTGTACTAAGGTTTACCCAGGTGGCTGATATCCAATTCACCCGCAAACATCTCAAGGCAGTTAAGTAGGGGCCGAATGAGTCATTCACAGAATTTTTTCCGCGTTGGAGGACCAAGGCGTTAGAACTCGATGATAAGTTGACAGAAGAAGAGATGGTGGATATTGTAATAGACTGCTTGAACTATAAATACTCTAATCGGTTGATCTTGTCTTACCATGCAACATTACATTCTTTATGGAAGGCTGGGTCACTGGTAGAACGTGCATTAGATACAGGCAGGATGACGAGGTTGTCTAATCAAGAGAATTCTATAACGAGTGATCAATTGAGTACTATGTCAGTCGCCTCAACATTTACAACACTCGTAGGACAGTGTCAGGGGCATGAGAAGAACTGGAATCAAGAAAGATATGAACGTCCAGGGAGAAATGAAACCAACTTAGCCGACTCAATATACAAACAAGAATCTGTTCATCGATCTGTCAACACTAGTGAGCTCTTCGAAGATGAGGTACAAACTGTGAATTCATTTAATTCTACTAATCATCCTGTTTTTCTAGTTTTAATCAGGGGCATGTCATTTTGAAGTTGAATATTCAATGAACGTGTCAAATACTGGTCAATTTCCAGCGGAGCACGTGCATAGCTTTGATGTACTACCGAACCAACGGCAGCAGCAACCCATTTATATTGATGAACTTTTTGCGGACCAGCGACAACAGCAACCCATTTATATTGATGAACTTTTCGCGGACCAGCGACAACAACGACCCATCTATATTCATGAACTTTTCGCGGGCCAGCGCCAACAACCCACGTCAGGAGGGGTTACAAATCATTCAGAATCGTCGGGCTTAAAA
>JAJJMA010050689.1:0-10494 GCA_023529015.1 Papaver nudicaule | reverse complement strand
ACTACTAAAGTAGTCGACTATATTTCGAAAGAATAGAGAAAGTAGAAATAGAAGAATATCCATAAAGTCATAACTCCTACTAAACTTTTGTCGATGAAGAATAATTGATGTCTTCTTTGTCTTCACAGTCTTCGTCTTCAAGGTCTCTACTACTCTGTCTATATCCCATTTCCGAAATCTAAACTCTAGTAGGCTAAATCAAGAATTGAATTTTGACACCTAAAACTGACAACTAGCTTGACATACCAACGCTAGTGGGTTTGACCGGACAATGCCCTAACACTTGAGATCAGGTTGAGGATGTGTTTTGGGTGTAAGAGTTCAAGATTTCCGTCGTGAAGGTGACTGGAAATCTCCAAGGCTAGAAGTGTGCTGGTTGCTCAGGTGTGTTTACTTTTGAGGCTTTGTTTTTTTAGGTTATTCTAATTATTGGTTGTTTTTTTATGATCTTCTTGCCTTGGAAGATAGAGGAGGCCTCTATTTATAGTTTTGAACTTACCTTGATCTCTCGACAGAGAAGGTGGAAGTCGTGGAAGAGTGGAGGAGTGGAAGACATGGGTTGGTTTCCGTAACTGCGCGAGTTGTGTAGAACATGTCCACTCGCGCCATCTTCTCGTAACTGTCCACTATCTCTATCAGTTTCTTTCAACTGCCGTAGACCGCCAGACCAATACCCCTAAAGTTATCCCCCTGTGTGATGTTTTGATGTCTCGAGTGATACGCAGATATTGCGTAGTTGAGTTGAGTTGAGCAGAGTCGTATGACTAATTGTCATGACCAACGAGAGTGTGGTGCCTCCAGGACACGAGTATAGGAGTGGCTTTGGCTATTTGGCCAATGCCAGGAGTTCATAGCGCCATTGGTTTGTGGCGCCATAGCCCAAGAGGCTACGGCCTTGGCCTTTGGCCAAGGCAGTCTCCAAAGCGCTTTAGCACTAACCTGTTATCATGGCGCCATGGCTCATAGCGCCACGGCCTTGGCCAAGGCTAATTTCTCGTGAACTCATGGTTCGTGGTGTCATGCTATGTGGCACTATTACTTTGGCATCTGGCCAAGGTCGACTTTGTTGCAGCTGGTGCGTGCTGGCTATGCCTTGGTTATGGTGTGCGTGTTTACGCTACAACATACTTGAAGTCATGGCGTGTTTATCCATGGTATGTTAGACCATCCTGAGTTTGGGATGAAGTCTGTTTAAGCATGTTTAGGCTGTTGTATGCCTCTCAGGGAGTTCTGGACAGGCCTAGAACTTCGATATTCCTGAGGTTTTTATTAAGACTCGAATATTGAGTCGTATAAAGAGGAAATCCGTGAGGATGCGTTCTCTGTTAACTCTTCACCATGTACCATATAGTGATCTGGTTCTGATGCCGAGGAATTCGAGGCGATGTCGACATGAAGCAGATTAATGGGTTTAATGTTTTGGTGAGATTATCAGTACTGCACTATGATATCATCCTCTCCACCGGGGGTTATAAGAGAGAACTCATAGAGAGTTTATTCAGCTCGTAGAACGGGTTGCATTATGAGATATGGAGATGTGCCTGAATAGGCAATTGCCTTTAAGTTAGGCCTATTTAGAGAGTGTTTTTACAATCTTATCCCTCTCTTATTTTTCACCATCTACAGTATTGCTTGCCTGGTAACTTGTGATCAGGCACGAAGTTTACCTTGCAAATTTTAGGCTCCTAAGATTACTTCAACTCTAGGTCTTACTTCGATGTGGGAGGCAGTAAACCAAGCTAGTGGGCGATTACGGATCACCCTTCCCAAACGCTTTGAACTACTTGCCTGGTTTCAAGCAAACACTGACTATCGAGACCATAGGTACCCGTTTTGCGTCAGTACATTAGGTGGGTATCGAAGATATTAAGTATCTTCCGAGAGGACATGGTGATTCTGAAAACCCATTTATCCTAAGTAAAGTAGGAATCTTATGGTGGTTAGCTACTATGGGTCTTCGATAATAAAATAGCACAATGGGGGAGTGTCGGTCAAGGCTGGAGCTTAGACATGGTATTGTTCTCCTATCGCGGCCCGGAGTTCGACTCTTTATGTTCTCGTTTGCCCCTCCTCGAGGCTGTATCAGATATTTCGGAGGAGGTCCCTTGGCTGCATAACTCGCTTATCGTTCCCATGAACGTAAGCTAATTAGCTGCCTCGGGGTTCTATCTGCCCTAATGGCAGATGTTAATGTTGATACTAATTTTCCCATATCATACTTCAAGTAAAAATTATTAATAGATCGATTGTTCAAGTAAAAATTATAGTTATTATGAACCAGGATGGCTAATGACTTTAACCGTGGGATCACCTCGGAGGTGATTGTCAAGCAAGATTAACTATAATAAAAGTAAGTGCAATGATGATCAACACAACCATTAACGAGGTTCAGCAGCTGTGTGCTTACGTCCTCGGGGTAAATATGTTGTTCTATTATACTTAATCAGTAATGTTTTCTCTTGTTTACACTATCAGTCACTCCAATTTGTTATGGATAGAGGACATATGAAATCTTGAGAGTATAACTCAAAGATTCCCACTCCTAGATATCCTTTCCCAAATTATGCAACCCCCTCTTCTGTTGATGAGAGGGGGTATTTATCGTACTTCAGTAGGCACCGCTCTTTGCTACCTTTGGTTGCTTCGTTCTCTTGATATTCCTTGGTTTTCTCATCCATATTCGGTGACCGCCCTCATCATCCAATCCTAGCTCATCGTATTGTTATGTGGAGGATCCTTGCTGTATTCTTGCGCTGTCGGTTCCTCATTGGTCGAGGTTTCTTTTCTCCACCGTTGGTTGGGCCAATCCCCAATCGATAGAAAATTTCTTGTCAAGCTGTCTACAACATTAAATGCGGTGTGCCTGCTCCTTGGCGTGCCTGCTTTCTCCTAGAATCGTAGGTTTGGTGATCCGTTAATCTCCTTCGATGGATTTCATCATCTCGTGATGAGTTATCCCTTCGCCTGGTTCCACTCCTGTCCTTCGCGGTTTATGTTGCTTCAATGTACGTCCTCTGGTGATGGCGCCACGTGTCCATCCAGAATTATGCATTAACAATTTGCCCCTTTTCTTTCAGTTATTGTAGTGGACAATGATGGAAGAAAACCTCCGCCTATCCGCCATTTTCAAAATAATGGTGGACCCTTCCTTCACGCCTTTTTGTGGTTTTGTGGGAGTTTGTAATTTTTGTGATTTTTATATATGATGGATTAGAAGCATGTTCTTCATCTTCCCCAGTCTCAACTTTCCTCTTAGCGTATCTTTCTGGTTGTTGGTGCTTCATCTCCCCTTCTTCTGTCTCGAGCTTTCTTTAAATTCTGATGACGCGAAAGCCACTGAGTTATAAGTCCAAAGCTTCCTCCCTGAAATCAAAAGATGTTGTTGTGGACTCGATTGTGACTGTTCCTTCTCCATTGCAAATCTTTCCTCGTCCTTCAAGTTCGTCTGGTGATGCTGGAAGAAGTCTCTCCATAGTTGTTGATGGTCTTTCTTCTGCAATGGAAGGTAGGGGCCCAACTATGAATTGGAGCGTCTTCGTCCTTCTGAAGATGATAGTTATCGTCATTGGAGTCTTGCCAAGATAAAGAAATCCTTTGGTTTGACTCTTTTTGACGTTTCCTTCTTTGATGGTGATGTTAACGTCTTGACCGAAGATATGATCATAAAATTTCCTTATGATGAGAATTCCTTGCTTATCTCCGTTGGTCAGTTAGCTGCAGGCCTCGTTCTTCCTTTATACGACCCTGTTGATACCTTCTTTATTGATGTTCTCTCTGGTCGAGACAATCCTTCCTTGTGTTAGCAGCTCCGTGGCATACAACAGTACACTGGTAACGTTTTTCGTGTCTTGTATGAGTGTTGGCTTCGTAGCGGTGGTCGTACTCGCATGAGATGTTATGACCCCTTCTCTTTAACGATGGTTCGCCAAGAAGATTATACTCCTCAGAACATCAACCTGACTTGGGGGGATTCCATTCAAAGTTCCAATGTGGTACCGTGGTCTGTTGGTCCTCGCCGATTTGCCCCTTCTGCCAGCAAATCCGTGATAAAGTTCCTCCTCTGTTGAATGACTGTGATGACCCTGATTTGTCTGTCATCCCCGGGACAGTTAATCTTCCTTTTCCTGATGATCAGAGACTTCGTCTTAGTCGTGACCATCGGTGGATGCGTACTCCTCTTCGCGTCACAGGTCCGTGGGTTACTGGCTTTAGGAAATCTCGGTCTCAGCCTGACCTCTTTATTCCTCGTCTGATGATAGATCTCCCTCATCGCTATCGTACTTTCATTGCCTGGCGTTTTAACCCTACTCCTTCGCGGGTATATATATATCTGTTTTTATTCTTCAGTCTGTTCCATCTCTTCTTCTAACGATGTTTTTCCTCTGACTGCTCAGTCCTTGAGAGCTAGCGTTCCTTCACCTGTTATGAGTGATAACACCTGTACGCGGAAAAGGAAAGTTGGTGGTGCGCTAGCAAAAGATGTTAGTAACAAATCAGTTTGTGCTACTTCGATGTCAAAGGTATGGGTAATTGATGTTCTCCTTTATATCTGTAGTTGTCCCCCTTTGACCGTGTTGTTGGTGCAAAATACCCACCACCCGCGTGTAAGCATCTGAGAAACAGAAGTAGGATAAGTCAGGTAAGAGCGAAGTACTGAGTAAAATCAGAAGTCACTACTACCCATCTCAAGAGAGAACACAGATGGAGGGCTGAGGAAGAAACACGACGGATCTGATGGGACAAGTATCTCAAGAGACAGCTGTGAGGCGTGGGAAACATCCAAGTACTTTCATTCAATGCGCGGTCAGAGCAAGTCAGAAGTCAAGGGACGCGTGTCGAGTTCTTAGCGATGGAAACAAGAGAAGGCCGCACACGGAAGAAGATTTCAGTAGTAAGAAGGTGAAAGGCCGCAGACTAAGAGGAGAGAGCCGCACTGCGAAAGGAGGTGTGAGGACCCTACCAGGTGTGAACATAAATGTCTGGGAACCGCCTTAGGATTCCTATAAATACTCAGCTCAGTAGAATGAGCTGAGGACGGACTTTTGAGTAGAAGAAGGAGAGAGAGTAATTTAGTAGAGAGCTTAGTGAGAACTATCATCTTGTAACCTTACTCAAAGTCATTTAAGACTGAAACTTGTATATTGTATTATGATTACCACCATTATATAAACGATCAATTACTGCTTTAAAGAAGTTACATAGTGTTCTTAGCTATTTATGTGTTTAACGGATGTTACTTCTTCATATTAGGAAGACACAAACATTTAATACTTTATATTTCATGTAAGTTAGTGACGTAAGACTAGGATAGTTTTATGCACAAATAGTTTGGCGCTAAAAACAGGGACTTCGGTCTTAGGTAAAGGATTTATCCTTCCTTTATTACTTCGTGTGGTACGGTTTTTAAAGTCTGCGATTTTGAGGATAAAGTGGCTTAGGGAATTGAGGAGATAGTAGTGTCTTCACTACTGAAGTTGCCAAATTATTAGAGAGGTTACCAAATGGGAAACTCAAAGGATAATCAGAACTCAAAGGCCAGAACCAGGAGCATGACTAGGGAACAAATTGATATAAGGGATGCAGATGCAATGGAGCATAGAAGCATCACTCCAGGGACTACGGCACGTAACTTGGTAACGGGGGCAAACAATGCAGCAACTGAAAAAGCCGCATTAGATATGGCCGCAACCAACAAAGCCGCAGCAGATAAAGCCGCAGCCAACAAAGCCGCAGCAGATAAAGCCGCAGCCAACAAAGCCGCAGCCAACAAAGCCGCAGCAGATAAAGCCGCAACCAACAAAGCCGCAGCAGATAAAGCCACAGCAAATAAAGCCGCAGCTAATAAAGCCGCAGAGAATGATGCCGCTCTTGAGAAAGCCGCACATGAAAAAGCTATAACAGAAAAAGTTGTACAGAAAAAATTACTCTTTGACCATCAGGCCTCATGCAGGGCAGCCGCACAGCAGGCAGCGGAAGATAAAGCCGCAGCACAGAAAGCCGCAATAGAGAAGGCTAGAACGGAGAAAGCTAAATTTGATAAATTTCAGTATAATTCTAAAGTCTCAATAGAGAAGAAAGCCGCCATGGAGAAAGCAGCTACAGGCAAGACTTTCTTGGAAGCTGAAGAAGCTGCAGATCTTGAGGCCGCACTGAAAGCCTCATGACTAGAGGTCAGGGACTCAACGTTTGTGGTGCCCAATCAACCTTATGGGATTCCTTTAACTAGACCTGCTAAGGTAAGCCACCAACAACCCACCATGTTTTTGGGAGAAACAAGTACACTTCCAAGAGGAGTAGGAGTGCTACAGGAGGTATTCTCCAACAACAGGCGAGGAGATAAAGATCCAATAATACCAGTCCTAGTTGGGGAAAAAGATGGCAACTTAGGGACCAATGTTTACTCATCGCCATACTTGTCAGAGGAGAGTCGTCAATTAGTAGCAGAGCTCCACGAGTTTCAGCTGGAGGAAATGAAAAAATTCAAATCAACATTCACTGACGCCCTTTCCCATCTAGCTAAAGAAAACCAGGTACTCAAAGATAATGAAGAGAAACTGGAAAAAAGGCTCCAGAAGGCAGAAGAAGGAGCAGCAGAGAACAATTCAGTTGTGAGAGCCCAAGAATCTTCAGACAGTCAAGTAATTCCTTATGTGGGACCAAATCAGCCACAGCCGCTTCAATGCGTACAGCCAAGATATGTCTTGAAGACCAAGGCCATACCTGCAAAAGAAAGAGAAACAGATTATAACCCTTATGAAGATGGCGGGGAGGATTATGATGATGCTGAGCCCAATTATGTACGCACCAATGGGAGGGACAGGCAACGTGAAGATATGGAGCAGATGCGCCAGGAGATCAAAATACTAAAATCCAAACAAGGAGGAGGACATTTGGAGGACGCTATGAAAGATTCTAGATCAACCCCTTTAGTGCCAAGGATTAGTTTCTATAAGCTCCCGGATAAATGTAAGCCTCCCATTTTTCTTTGTTTTGAGGGACAAGATGATCCCACTATCCACCTAAGGTATTATAGGAGGGCAATGGCTCAATGGGAGTGGGACGATAAAGTGATGTGCAGGTTTTTTCCATCAAGTTTAAAAGGCCCTGCCCTAGCATGGTATGATGATCTCCCATCACACTCAATCCACACTTTTGAGGAATTAGCAAATGCATTCATCACCAAATACGTGTACAATAAAAGGACTAAAGCCGGTTTAGATCAAATGTTTGCCTTGGCCATTGGACCTAGGGAAACTTATCAGGAACTAAGAGATAGGTGGATTAAAATAGGACAAGAGATAGGAAGTGTAAATCCTGAGATCAGCATCAACTGTTTTAAGTGGGCCCTGGATCGCATGAGTAACCTTTTTGTAGACATACACAGCCAAAAACCCAAGACTGAAGGAGATCTCATGGTCCTGATTGACAAGCATGTCAGACTCCAAGAAATTCAGAAAGATAATCCGAGAGCTCAACCCTCTGCTAAAGTCGCACAACGCACTGACTTGATTGAGCCTGAACCCTCAGCACCCAAAAGCAATTATGAACCAGTAAAAGCATCATATACGGATAAAAAAGTTAGAGAGGAAGATTACAAGCGAAATGACAATAAGCCGAATAGCTTCAAGAAAAGAAAATGGGAAAAAATAGCATTTGAGGATATAGTGTATACTAAGTTGAATACGGGAGTTTCCCGCATCATGGCAGATATTAAGAATCGTCAAGACTTTGAATGGCCTCACACTCGAGGCAGGCAGCACGAAAGAACAGCAAATCATCCTGAAAAGTGTGAGTACCATGACTTTAGGGGTCACGCAACAGAGAGATGTAAGAATCTTAAGGACCAATTTCAAAAAATGGTGACCGCGGGAAGTTTGAATGAGTATGTATTAAACCCTAATGAAGTGGTTATTCCGCAAAAAGATAAAAATGTAAAATTGCCTGATAATCAAGTTATCTACATGATAACCCATTCTGAACACTATGATCCGTCTCTCTCGGGAGATGTGGGACGGAGATTAAGGAAAAGAGTTGAAGATCATGAAATGTTTAAAATTGATGGAGTAATAACAGAGGACTGGGAAGAATGGATGTCAGCACCACTAACTTTTTCTTCTGAGGATGTAGATCAAGACTTAGAGACCCATAATGATGCATTGGTACTCACTCTACCAATCTCAGGATGGAATGTCACTAAGATCTTAATGGATGGAGGAAGTTCCTTAAATGTACTCTTCTATGACACCTTTAGGCGAATGGAGCTTACTGATGAACAGCTTACACCCTCACGATTCACCATTTACGGATTCAATGGTGCGGTTTCCAAGCCAAAAGGAGAAATAGTATTGGAAGTTAGAGCAGGACCGATTCGAGTAAACACGAGATTCAGTGTGGTTGAAGCTCCCTACCCTTACAATGCGATCATGGGCAGGTTATGGATACATCGGTTAAAGGGAACAACTTCAACGTATCACCAATATTTACGATTTCCAGGTCCTCATGGGGAACTTCAAATTAAAAGAGACCAAATGGACGCAAGGAGCTGCCAGGCCGAAGAAACACAACATAACGTAGAAAAGTACAAGCACTCCAAAATTTGAAGAAGGAGAGGAAGGAAAATGTAAAAGAAGAAAGATACCTCCTGTACTTGAGAGATGTTGAATGCCAGAGGCTAGAGTGCGGTCCTGAGACCAGTAATGGTAATAAAGTCCTCAATCTTGATGATCTCACTGCTGAAGTACTCAGCACTGAAAAAGCCACTTCGGCAAATAGGCCAGACAGTGAGACCGTCAAATAACAATTAAAGAAAGCTCCGCTCTTTAGCAATCCCTCACCAACCTTTTCTGCATTAGAGCCCACGAAAGAAGTGAATATAGGTAATATGGACTTACCCAGAATGATAAAAATAGGCACGCTGATGGGAAAAGAGCGAGAGTTCCAGTTGCATGAACTTTTGAAAGAGTATGCAGACATTTTTGCGTGGAAGATGTCAGATATGCCAGGAATAGACCCAGAAGTAGTAACTCACAAGTTAAGGATCAAGGAAGGGTCCACACCGTTCAGGCAAAGGGTGCGAAAAGTGTCCTCAGAGTACCATCAAGAGGTGGAGAAAGAACTCAAAAAGCTTTTGGAAGCAGGATTTATTAGAGAAGTCATCTGTCCTACCTGGATTTCAAATATGGTCTTGGTACCAAAAAAGAATGGAGGAATTCGCATCTGCATTGACTTTACCAACCTAAATAAAGCTTGCCCTAAAGACAGTTACCCATTACCAAGCATTGATCAGCTAGTGGATGCCACAGCTGGTCATGAGCTCCTTTCTTTCATGGACGGATACTTTGGATATAACCAAATTGCACTGAGTAAAGATGACCAGGACCACACCGCATTCTTCACCCCTCATGGACTATATTGTTACACAAGGATGCCCTTTGGACTGAGAAACGCAGGAGCAACTTATCAGAAGCTGATGGACAAGATGTTTAAACCGTGGATAGGTCATATTCTGGAGGTCTATGTGGATGATATGTTAGTCAAAAGTAAAAAGGCAGCGGATCACTTGGACAACTTAAGAGAAATCTTTCAAGCAATGAGATCATGCAAGATGAAAGTCAATCCTGAGAAATGTACTTTTGGAGTTACATCGGGAAAATTCTTGGGATACTTAGTGACAAAAAGAGGAATTGAAGTGGACCCTAGCAAAATTCAAGCAATAGTAGATATGCCTTCACCTAAGAGTCTCAAGCAAGTTCAAAAATTAAATGGAAGTCTGGCAGCACTAGGAAGGTTTATCGCGAGATCTTCGGATAAAATGAAACCCTTCTTTAATATTTTGAAAAAAGAGAGTGAATGTGTATGGAATGAAAGCTGTGAGTCAGCTTTTATAAAAATTAAAGATTACCTTGCATCCATACCAATATTGCAAAAGCCTGAACCAGGAGAGGTCTTAACACTCTATATTGCGGCAACAGATAATGCAGTGAGTGCGGTGTTAGTGAGAACAATCACTAAGGTGGAGCAACCCATATACTACATCAGCAAAACTCTCAACCAGGCAGAAAGAAATTACACCAAAATAGAGCAGTTAATTCTGGCATTAGTTTTCGCCTCACAAAAGTTGCGCACTTATTTTCAGACTCATTGGATCAGGGTCCCAACAAAAGCCCCACTCGGGACAGTTTTAAAAAATGTCTCAGCTGTGAGAAGGGTGGCTAAATGGAATGCGCAGTTAGACCAGTTCGACATCATATTCGAGTCCCGAACCTCTTTAAAGTCCCAAGTCTTAGCAGATTTCCTTGTGGACTTACCACTGAATGACGAAACTGAAGTTGAGGACTTTCCAGAAGAAATTGAGAATGGAAAAGAGCCTAGCAACATCCTAGAGCCCTCAAACACAAGAAGATGGGAGGTATTTGTGGATGGATCCAAAAATGATGAAGGAAGTGGGATAGGAATTGTCATTACCACTCCTACAGGTGATAGAATGGTGCACTC
>JAJJMA010050683.1:0-33325 GCA_023529015.1 Papaver nudicaule | reverse complement strand
GACAATCTTGTATACATTTCCATAAGAAATGCAAGATTTTTTCAGGTAATTTTACCTTCCAAAATGATGTCCAAGGAAAATCACTGTTGGGAACTGAGGCCATATCTATTGAGCTATTCAGGATGAATCATTAGTTGCATGTGAAAGTGATATAAATCATATTGCTATAACTTATCTCGGAGGATTTGACTCATAATAAAAAATACTCCTAAGAAATTAGCCAGAAAAATACCAACTAGGGAAAAAATTACTTTAATCATGTTACCAAATATTATGAGTATTATTATGTTAATTCAAATATTTTAATACATTGGTTAGGTTTATTTTAGTGTGTTGCGGAAGAATGTACTATTGAGGAGATACATAAAAGGGCTAAATAAAATACCAAGAAACACTAACAGGAATGTAGACCGCAAAATAGCCCCGGGTCACTCCCTAGTGTAATATATATTAACTAATTAAAACCTTATAAACTATGACGTATGCTGAATATATATAATAAGAGTAATTTTGAATTGCACTCTCATTTAGATTCTCTGAGAGCTTCCACTCTTGAAAGTATGGAAAATCCCAATTTGGTTAAATTTGACATTCCACACTTTTTTCATTTGGTGTTAGATGATGCTTATCTTGACACGGGGCCTAATATTTACACAGCATTTTAGTGCTTGGAGTTTATAATTTACTGCAGTACGGAACAATGCTAGAGGTATCATGGCAGACAATACCGTGGGTCAAAGTTATTATAAACAGTTTGTAGCCTTATGTACAAATGCTTTCATAGCTCAGTTGGTTAGAGCACCCGTTTAGTAAGCGGGAGGTCTTGAGTTCAACTCTCAATGAAAGCATCTATGTTTTTTGTCTACACTTCCGCTCCACCCAAACCCCATTGACATTCTACCAAAATTAAAAAGAGAATAGAAACAGAAATTTATGAAATTAATCTCACCAAATTTTGTCAGAAGCTATATGTCAAGAGAGAAAATGAAGTATTATAAACTAGATGACCGCTGCCACGGTGGGTGGGCCGACCGAAGAAATCGACGAAAAAACAAAGCATTTGTAAAGCAAAAAAAAATGTAAGCAAAATAGATGATCAGAGGCAAATTTGTAAAACAAAATTTGTATTAAGTTGAAAATGTTCAGAATTTTTCTAATAGTTTTATGTATTGTACAATTTCTGGCGGAAAATTAACCTAAAACGAGACTCAAATCTCATAAATCTCTTTGCAATTCTTGACAAAAATAAAAATTGATTAATAGAGGTGAAGATTTATTGAGGAGATGTTAAAAGAATAATTAGTGAGAGCACATGTGTCATGCATATACTTGCATTTTACTCTTCACAAATCACAACAAACATGTATATATAGCTATGAAAGTTAACCTAATGATCTTTTAGGCAAAAACTTTAAAATTGATATTGATGTTAATACTCATTGCGTAGATAATTTAAAGAGCTTTCTAAACATATAAATTTTGCGAAAATCCGACGTGTATTTTAAAAGATATTAATGTTTTAAAATTACTAAAAGTTATGTACAGTTTTACCCTCAACAAATAAAAGACTACTTAGTCATTTCCTTTAAAACAATATATTAGTTATTTGTCCTTCATCTTCGGTTTATTTACGCTATTTACCTTTGTAAGATTTTAAAATAGAGGATAACTTAGTAATTTAGGGGGTCTCCTACCAAATCTTTTTTAGCAAATTGACCAATTTTGTTACTCTACATTTTACAAAAAAATAACCATAAAATGGACTTCCTCCCTACGGGCCCTCCGGTCGGTCGGCCCAACTAAGAATTAAGGATGTTTATGCACATAAAACTTATGCACTTCCAAGGATCCCAACTCCAGAACTAAGATACCGAGCTAAAAATGTTAGCTTAATTGTCTCTGAATCACCAGAGTCTTCTCAAAGTAAACCTTCGAGGTGCCAAGACAGACTAACGCACATAGAAAATGAATGTATAGGGCGCCCAAAAAGTGTAGGCGTTCAAGGTGACAAGGCAAGAGTGCAGGGCCGGTCCTGAGGGGAAAGCAGGACAAGCCCCACTTCGGGGCATCAAGGTAGATGGGGCATCAAAAAAATTATTTTGCATTTGGAATTATCCTTAAGAAAAAAAATAGGTCAGGGACTTATTCAAGATTTGTGTGTTGGGAATAGTTGTGTCATTGCAACTCCATGTACATGTCCAGTAAGTACTTTGCAATTCCATGCTCAGGTGCTAAAAAAGTATGGGCATAAAAGTGTTGTTACGTTTCGGGGCATAAAAAAATGATGTTCGCTTTGGGGCAAAAATATCTCAGGAACGGCACTGCAAGAGTGTCTTGCAGTTTAAAAGACTTTTATCATTGATGTATAGCGTAGACAAAGAATCATGATGATTTCCCACAATATTAAGAGCAAGCACTATGGTTCTCTATTAATAGAGAATTCTCTATTGAATAGAGAAATGCAACTACTATGGTGCAAAATTTCTTTATTGGATAGACATAGAGATGGACTTCTCTATTGCCTGCTACCAATCCGTAGCAGGCAATAGCAATAGAGATGCGAGGCGGAAATCCAATTCCCGCAGAAAACTTTTTACGGAAATCCAATTTCCGCCCAGAAGTCATGCGGGAATTGGATTTCCGTCCCATAAATAATACCGTTTGACCTTTTTTTCCTTACACCCCCTCTACACCTCAACATCTAACCATCCATCTTTCTATTTTTTCATGACCGTCAGATCCCCAACGACTCTTTTTTCAAAATTCAAAAAAACTATCAGTTGGGATCTCTTCTATATAAGAAAATTCACCATCTTTGACAAATCCACCCCAATCAATCTTGTTTCCATTGATTCCTTCTTTCTCCCTTCAAATTTTCAATTTTTTTTCATCACCAAATCGATATGGCGACTAATTATACCGAGTTTGAAGATCGTTCTATTACTAATTCTTTCATTCGTGTATCAATGGAAAATGTTGAGGGGCTACTAGGAGAGACGCCGTTTTGGAGTCGTGCTTTTAGTTTGTTTGTGGAAGCCACAAATAATCCAAGAGGTAGAAATGAAAATGGAATTAGCAACCGATGGGCATTAATTAGTAGAGACATCTTGGATTTTGTAAGAATTATGAATGCTATTCGCCGGAGGCATAGAAATGCATCACGCCGACAATTGGTCGTACGAGCTCGGTCACAATTTTATGGCCTCAACCATCGACCATTCAAGTTTGAGGAATTTTATGAAAGGATTGTTGCAATCGCCGCCGGACATGATTATGGATTGTAGTTGCAATTTGGTTGTTGTTTCAATTATGAAAGTTAGAGCAATGTTAGTAGATTGGTTGTTGTTTATTTTCATATTTGCAATGTAGTTGTTGTTTCAATTAAGGAAAACTTATTCCATTGTAGTTGTTGTTTCCATTAATGAAAAATTTAGTTGGGTTTTTTTTTTTTACTTGTGTCATTTTAATTGAGTAAAAGTTGCTCTTACACTCTCTTTACACCTCATAACGGCTAGTTTTTGCAAATCCCCAAAATTCAAAATTCAAAAAAACTATCCGTTGGGTACTCATCTTTATAAATAGACTCTTTCACAAACATTCATTTTCATAGATAACTCTTCTTCTCAAACCTTCTTCCTAAACCTTCTTCTTCCCAAACCTTTATCTCAATCAATCTACAATGGCAAGCTCATCGTCAAATGAATCCAGGAGGCCAACTCGATCACCACAAGAGATACTATCTTTACTACGCAAACCAAATGAATCAATCTCAACACCTCCTCCAGCATCTCCTCCTCGTAGACGTTATCGAAACATGACTGATAATCATCAGTACTACTATACGTGTTCTCCATCTCAAAAACCATTATCTCCTCCTCCATCAACACGAATGAAACCAAGCTTCGCTCCATTTACGTTGGAAGAAGATCTACGTCTTTGTAAAGACGTTATTTACTATTATGGATTACAAAAAAGTCGTGGGGATGTCATGTGGAGCTCCCTGTTTAATTATATCGAACAAGACTTCAAATTTCAAAACCAATATGTGCGCGATGCAAGAGGCCTGTCAGACCGATGGTGGAAAATACGTCAAAACGTTCATGATTTTGTGCACTTGGGGAGATTGGCCCGAGATTTTCTTGGGAAAGATGTTACGGAGGATGAAGTTTATGCCAGGACTTTGAAGGTATGGAAACAAAGTAAAGGAAAGGAATTCGAGTACGAAGCACATTACCATGAGCTAAAGGATTTTCTCAAAACCTTCGAAGTATTATGAACACATTACCATTGCACTTATTAGTTATTCAAGTAATTAGATGTCAATGTAATTCCTTTAAGGAATACTCATTCGTAATTTTCCTCCTAAAAAGTGTAACGAACACCTTCGAATGAGCGGATGTTTAAATCTACGTTATTAGTTAATGAAAATTTCCTTTCTAATATAAATGGTAGGATAATCTACGTTATTACTAACAGTAATTCAAATCCAGATAAAAATTAAAACATAATTCAATTGGAAAGGAAGTTACAACATAGTACTAATCAAGGGGTTCAACTACCTCATCATCTGCTCCATAACCATCATCTGCTCCATAACCACCCCCTGCTGCTTCAACACCATCATCTGCTCCATAACCACCCCCTGCTGCTTCAACACCATTAGTTGGTTCAAAACCACCCCCTGTTGCTTCATCTCCAGAGAGCACATCATCATCATCTCCAGAGAGCACAAAGTCTACACTCTCATCATCTTCAGAAAAAATAGAGACTACAGATGAGTAACAGTCTGAACTCGGAGTTGTATATTCCGAATCACTTCTACTAAGATTTGAGTCAAAGTCTATTCTTTCACCTCTTCCAGGGAGTGCAAAGATGTGAGCGGTAAGATCAGCTCTTAACATGTGGTAATATTCTTCATTTTGAAGACTCGAGTAGTGATTGGTGGGGCCTGTTGGTACCCGATTCACTTCTGGAACAACTGCAGCCCAATCAACATCTCGACGTTCATGTTCAATGATCATGTTGTGTAAAATAAGACAACATTTCATAATCAAATTCAAATCATGTTGCTTCCAATACTTGCATGGTTCACCAACAATCTTAAATTTACCCTGAAGACTTCCAAAAGCACGTTCAACATCCTTTCTTTTGGCCATTTGGTACCTATTAAACCTAACATATTCCGGAATGTCTAGTGTTACTGGGTAAGCTTGTACAATTGTCTTCAACCTCGGGTAGATACCATCAGCTAAGAAATAACCCATGTTGTATTGGTGTCGATTGATGACATAGTTAACCGGAGGAGAGTAACCACTAAGAAGCGAATCAAAAAGGGGAGAGCGGGCCAAAACATTCAAGTCATTGTTTGCGCCGGGCATTCCAAAAAAAGCATGCCAAAACCATAAATCATATGAAGCCACCGCCTCTAATATCAAAGTACTAACCTTTTCTTTGCCTCTATGTATTCCTTGCCAAGAAACCGGACAATTCTTCCATTTCATATGCATACAATCCACACTACCAAGCATTCCAGGAAATCCACGGGCGGCATTCTCTGCTAGCAACCTTCTAACATCTTCGGTAGTAGGTTCTCGCAGGTACCTAGGTCCAAATATGGTGCATATGTTGGCACAAAATCTCTTTACATAGTAATATGTTGTGGTTGCACCCATACGAGTGTAATCATCTAGACTATCAGCAGCAATACTTTTGCACAAAGATTTCATCACAGCAACCATCTTCATGTGAGGAGAATGTCCCGGAATACGAGCTGCATCTAGACGTTGTGGCCATTCTTCATCCTCTTCACAAAGTCTGAAGAGAATTTTCTCGAACAAACCTCGACTCATGCCTAAACGCTGTTTGAATTGTCTTGCAGTATAAGTCCCACCAGTTGTAAAGTAATCATACATCATTTGAGCATCAACTCTCTTTCTATCACGCCATAGGTGTTGGCGTGATTCCACTTGGATAGGCACCGGTTGTCTAAGCCTATGTCTCCGGGCATCCAATTCTACCATGCGATGCAGCAAAATAATTTCTTCATCATCATCACTCGATGAAGCAAAATTGAGACCGTATTTCGCATTCAAACACCCACGAATCAAACTCATTGCACCTTTACAAGCATGAATTTTAAGTCAATTTATATATTCAACACCAAAACTACTTCAATACCACAAGCATTAATCAAAAATACACCATACAACAACAAAAAATCAATGGATTTTAACGATTCATTCTAAAATCAAAGGAATCATGATAATCAAATTAAAATTGGATTGTATAAACCCTAGATAAGATTTACTAACCTTGTGGATGAAATTTCAAATTGAATGATGCAACAGAATCGCCTTCGAAATGTTAGTAAACCCTTATAATATCACGGAAAAATTCTAACTGGTTATCTTCAAAATCGAAAGGGGGCGATTATCTATTTTCTTTGAATGAAGAAGTAGTGAGAAATGAAGTTCAGGTCGCAGGGTTTTCTGTATAGAAACCTATTCTTTACGGAAATCGGATTTCCGTCGGTCAAAAGTCAAGCTTTGACTGTGCGGGAATTCGATTTCCTTAGAATTTTTTTTACGGAAATCGGATTTCCGCACAGAAAAGCTGCGGAAATCGAATTTCCGTCTCGAAATAGCTAAGACCACTGTGGTTGCCATTTTTTCGACATTTCTGCCATCCCCTTTCTCTATTCAATAGAGATGGATTATGGCACCATAGTGCTTGCTCTAAAGATTATGGATATGAAGACAGTGCTACAAATTTCCGTATGAAGAAGAGCTGAGTTACGGGATCTCTAAAAAGTTTATTTTTCCAACGATATGTTTTCATTATGACTGTGCATTCCTACAACACGTTGAGATTAAAACACGTAAAATAAATGTCTAACCGGACGTTAGGACTTCGCCAGTGATTGTTATGATTAACAAGGATAATAAGGTGATAATAGTCGGTCTGTTAAAGAGATATTAACTTAGTTAGGTCAACACATTGATTTGACAGTCAACGTCAATTCTAGGTATCATCCTTTGATATCTAAAATATTGGGTACTAAAGTCAGTAACTGGTCATAAAAATTGTTCACAATGACAAGAACCAAAAGGTTTCTTGAAGATCATAAGAAAGCTATTCATGATGCTTTAGTGGTTGGTTTACATGAATTATATTTTGATGATTAAGATTCGGTTTTGTGATTCACAAGCCATTACAATAATAATTTTGATTAATGATGGATGTTATTAGAGTTGAAATCAATGATTGAACGTAAGTTTGCGATATTGTTCAAATTGCTAGAACGACACAAATCAGTTGTGTGTAAGTGGGTCTTTCAGACCTAGCACGACTGTAATAGCAATCTGAAACGATATAAAGCTAGATTTATAGTCGAACATTTCACTCAGAATTAAGGCATTGATTGTAAAATAAGTTTTTTCATTTGTATCAAGGAAAGACTTATTCAAAATTATCATAGCAGTATCAGTAGCTCAGTATGAGTTATTTGAAATTATCCTTTAACCTTATGGTAGATGTAAAGTAAATTTACACATATTAATCTAAAGGCCTTGCGTTATAAAGACAGGAAAGGCAGTCTACAAACTTAAGGAACCAGTGGATAATATTAAGCAATCCTTCCGGTAATGGTATCTACAAATCCAACAAAACCATAAACTTTCTCGGTTTTGGTGAAGTTACTGTAGATCCATGCATATACCTCAAGATCAACGACAGAAGTTTATACTCAAGGTTTTGTATGTTAAGACATTCTAGTTTCGAGTAGTGATCTTGGCTTATGCATATCTCTATGATTTTCGAAATAAAGGATATGAATGAAGCTTACTATGTGATAGTCATATATCATGTAGATTATAACTGAAGCTCTCATGGTAAGCGTATATCGAATATTCGAAGAACTTTGAGATACTAATTAATGTTGAATTATGTCTTACAGTTAGTTAGTCAACCCAATTAGAGTTGATATGGTTTTCAGACTTCAATTTATCTGGATGTGCGGAATCTATAAAGGAAGAATCCATTAATGCTACATCCGGAATTAAGTTTGAATATATATATTCATAACTGCGAGACTTAGATACTTAGGTTTGTCTCTACACTGCTGACATTTATTGTCTTAGTTTCGCAGCATTATGCATTATACGAATACAAAAGAAACAAAACACATGAACTTTGAGTATTCATATGTGAATCAAGAAATTCAGAAACAACTATTGTTTAAGCACAATTGATTATGCAAATGTACTTATGGAACAATTATAGTTTAAGACCTTTTATGAAAAGATTGATATCTTAGGTCTGTGGAAGTAAATAATTATTGAATTCAACTACTTTATGTTCTTATTTTTAGAACACTTGTTGAGCTCTTATTAATGTAACCTCTGAATTTATTCATGTATCCATGTTTAGTATACACTTATATGAATGGATGAACGTTAACAGAAATTATCGTTCTTAAAGGCATCACATGACCATTAAGACACTTGTTAGGGCATTGTCCGGTCATACCCACTAGCGTTGGTATGTCAAGCTAGTTGTCAGTTTTAAGTGTCAAAACACAATTCTTGATTTAGCCTACTAGATTTTAGATTTTGGAATTGGGTTGTTGATACTAATATTCCCATATCATACATCAACTAAAAATAAGTGGGGTAACAGTAAATATGGTTAGATAAGTGGCCTTAGTCCTGCAATACCTCGGACATATCCACGAGGGTGAATAATAACACTAGAGGTATCTAAACTTAGTTAGGCGCCTTCAACTATACTAACCCACCGTAGAAGGATACAGAACGAAGTCTGTTGCTTATCTTATACGAGCATTATAATGACCTTAACAATCGTAATCATACAGAAACTCTCATTCCCAGTGCTATTTACGGATAAGATAGCAAGTCCAAGGAGTTCATCGTAGTTTTGGGAGCTGAATGATCAGATAATCTCTATGAGGAAGAGATTTAATCACATGGAGTGATTAACACTGGAATAATAAATGATACACCAATATAATGAGGTTCAACACGTCGTGTGCCTACGTCCTCGGGGAAAACTATAACTCATACCCATATTCATATTATTCTTGATTGCAATATTCTTGGTGAGCTAAAAGATAGTGAGTGTTTCCTCAGCGTATCCACCTAAATTTCCTCTACCCCCACTTTCTCAGTGGAGTGGGGTATTTATAGCAGTTTATGGAGGTAATTGGTTTTTACTACACTTGGTTCCTTCTACATTTGATGTCGTTTGCCGACAGCTGGACTTCTTGCACCGCCTTGGTTTCCCACTCCTGAATCGACACCTCCTTCGCAGAATCTATCTTCGCTGTCCAGCTTCTTCGATGCTCTTGATGCGCTGGTTCTTATCCTTTGGTGACTCATCACCACTTGGGTATCCACTTGGTGATCGACACGTCTCCCTATCCTTCTGTCGCGGCATATGGTTGAGAGGTAACAGCTTCAACACGCGTCCTTCAACACGCGTCCTTCATGCTCAGGTGTATCATGACCCTCGGTTCCCATCATCCCTCGTGATGGGTTAAAGCGCGTGGAAGATGGACTTGGTACTTTGTTTTTTTTTATATCGTGCCCCGGGTCCTAGATAAATGACACGTGGTCGTCGATAGTTTGGTATTAACAGGGAAATATACAAAGTAGTAAAGACCATGAAGACGAAGACAAAGATTATAAAGAAGACATCAAATATTCTTCATCGACAAAAGGTTAGTAGGAGTTGTGACATTTATGGAATTTCTTTTATTCTACTTATTCTATCTTTCGAAATAGTCGGCTACTTTATTAGAGATACTAATAGCGATTGAGATTGTACTCTTGTCTACATAACCATGAGTTATGTTGGCATGTGTTCCCACCATACTAAGTTTACAAGATACATGAGATAGATTCAATACGCTTTCCAGTGCAATGGTTTGCTTGCAAATCACATGTAGGAAATTGGGTGAATCTAAAGGGGTACTCTAGAGCAGAGTCAATGGACTATAGCTGAGGGTGTCTCACACGTCTAAGTTCTGGCCCAGCCCAGAACTTCCAGCGGATCCAGTTAAACCCTATTCTGAGTAACGACGGTTCCCGAACCGGTTCGTGAACAGTGACTTGGGATTTTCTCCTGAGTTCCAAAACATCAATTTGTACACGTACATGTACCTGAATGATATATTCAATGTATTTGGCCCTGATTCAGATCCAGACAGTTCGCAAACCGTCTGGTGAATATTCAGCGGGATTTTCACGCGGGTTTTAACAGATAACTCCTTATCTCTTAGTTGGACTTGTGCTTATCAGAATATCTTTTGTGGTCCATCTAACGAATATCAATGAGTCAATAAGATAAAGGTGTTCTCGTGGTCATTGGATTTCTATCTTGAAGTAGTTAACAACTAGGAAACCACTTGGCAGATAAATGTTAAAAGAATTCCAATTGAGATTAACCTAGGGTTTCTTTGTGTGCAAGTCAAGTAACGGGCACGTTTACATGGGCACTTGCTAACTTGTAGGTCAAGGAATCTGTTGTTTTATCTCAAAGCAACTTATCTTATTGAGAGCTATAAATAGAGGATTAAAGAACGAAAACCACAAGCATCAAGCATACATGAAGTTTATCTGTAGAATTGATCGTAAACTCTTTGCACTTCGGTCTAAGCTTGTTGTGGTAGTCATCCTCTATCAGGTAGCAGTTCCTCTGTTAGATTTACCTAACGACTATAAAGACTTCTCTTGAGAGGTTGGAAGCACATGTATGCGATAACGTACCTTTGTGGTTGTTATCTGATTCACCTGTAACCTTGGTAACCTGATTACGTTCTTGTCTATTCTACGGTCCTTCTCTTCTGCAATAAGGCCATTCAAGAACTGATACGTTACATACAAGGTTAAGGGAAGCAACGTACGGCTGCACACGGTGTTGTAAGACCTAGTTATCTCTAGTTGTATAAGTTCCTTAAGTAATTCTTTTCACATCTGAGGTAGAGACAAGTTGGGCATAGTTTACTTGGTTTTACTTGTCAGCCCCCGCTTGTAAGTAGATTTTCGTATGACCTGGAGCAATCCGAAGGAAGTCACTTTACGTATGTTAAACTGAAGAGGACAGTTCAAAACATATAGTTGATAATTGAGGTTGCAAAGACGGAATTGTTGACATAAGCCTTTAACAGCGGTTAAAGCAAATCCTAGGCATGTAAAGGACGTCAGCTAGAGGAATCAAGTGCATGGCGATCTGTGGGGGATCTATAGACGTAAGGAGTGCAACAGTAGACAATTCACTTGGAGGGTTAGAGCTGGTCTCTGCTACATCCCAGACTGAAGTCTTATAGTAGGTTAGTGTTTGTAGACAGTTAGTACTGTGCGGTATTCAATCTGGACGAGGTCGCGAGGTTTTTCTACAGGTCGTAGTTTCCTTGTTATAAAAATCCCTGGTGTCTTGTGTGCTTTACTTTACGCATTTTATCACTGATTATATAATTAAAGCAAACACAAGAAGTACATTATTGTAACCGTCGAGTTGGTCCATAATCCATCCAAGGGATTTACCAAGGCTTGTTTTGCGTTTGGACTGATCACTTTTGATCCTACTCCGGTTAACATATTTGGATATTTATTTTTGAGATTGTCCATATCTTACCATAAGATTCACGAGCCCAAACGAAAAGTTGGTTGTATTTCGGTACCCTTGCTTTTTCAACACTCTTACTTAAGGCCTAGTTGACCAGGTTACTTGTGTTGTGGTACATGAAAGGGAACATATTGATAACAAGACAATGTGCAACCGGTATGACTCACATGAGTAGTTTGCTTGATCAAAGTATTATGATCGAAACCATTAAATTTTGTTTAGCCGTATGTTTTCTACGATTAACCATTAAATAAATTATCTCAAGGACCAGTGCGAGGGTGTAAGATAATTTCCATTAGGTGGAATTATCTCATTGGCCCCATGTGATAACTTTGGGCTAATCTAGACGTTGCTAAACTTATTGGGTTTCTTTAAGATGTCAGTTCCTTATTATGCTCTTCCTTGATGGACGATTGAGATCTAATGTCCAATACTAAAACCCTAAGAACCTGGTTCCCTCTCTACCTATAAAAGGGAAACAATAACCATCACTATTGTATCCAAGGAATAAACCATCACCTCCACAAGGTATCACGCTGCGGCAAGATGATCGGTCACATACTACGGATTAACGCTACCAGGTATTCCTTATAAACTTATCTTGCATAATTATGTGTGATTTTCATGAAGTTCATGATCCTTATATAACGTATCTATAAATTAAATCTTACAGTTAGGTACCAACGGTTAGATAGCCATTTTTTTAATGCAACTGTAATTAAAACCCAAACACAGTCCAGACAATTATATAATAAAAAAAGATTTAGACGAATATTTTGATTATAAAGAAATTTGAATTATCAAAAAGACGTGAGAGCCCATAAATGAATAGCTCTGATAAAGCAACTTCAATTAAAGCAAAAACATGAGAGATATAAATAATGGAGTTGATAGATCCTTATTAACCTTTAATCCCTTTTATTAGGCATACAAAAATTTCAAAATAAGAAAAATATTTAATTTAGATCATATATATATTAATCATTGACATTTATCACTATCACTATATATATAATAATAACCGAAATCATTTGTATCATGGTGAGAGATGTCAATTTCCAAATCATAGCAGTTTGGATTCGTAATTAGTTTTTGAACATTTTCAGGATCCTTGCTCATGTAATTTTCCTCAACTACTTGTACCCTGTTAAAATAGCTTGACCTTTTTGATAACCTTCTGAAGGGAGATGGTCGTTACTGATACATGTGTATCTCGTCGTTTAAAGAACTTAGTTAACCTCAAGTTAATTGAGTGCAAAACTCTATTTAGGGAAAAAATTCTAAATAGAGAAGGATTCTTTGAAGGAAGGAATTCTAGACAAGGTAGTATTCTTAAATAAAGAAATACTCTTAGATAAGGAAATATATTCCTAAGAGGTTTGGGACAACCAAACCACTATAAATAGGGGTGCCTGGTTCATAACTAAGACACTCAGATGTCTCGTGAGAGATATCTAGTCACTCAGAGATTTCGGGAAGATATCTAGTCCAAGGTTTACACACCTAGGGAGAGCAAACTTGTGAGGTAATAATTACTAGAGGTATTGCAAAAGCAAGTTTAGAGAAACAATTTAGGGTTTAAATTGTTTAGAAAGATTGTGAGTGTGAAAGAGAGAACTGTAATAGTTTTCTTGTTCATGATCTAGAGAAGATACTTTTCTTCGAATTTGTTCTCGTGTTCCCTATTTTCGTCTATTGCTATTCTGAAATCCACCCTAATAACTCTAGTCACCAAGGGCACAAAGATCATACGTATCAAGTTGGTATCAGAGCGGGTTAGCTCCTTTTAGGGAAGATTACTGTGGTTTATGGTTTTCACTTGATCTCTCTACATTCAAATTGGTGAGTTACTAGAAAAGCAGGAATACGTAAAAAAAACAAGAGGATCATGGTATGGTCTAAGTTAGGTAAGGAACGATTGGAGAGCGAAGGTATGAAGTTGAAGCCATTGAGATATGAATGGTTTTGTATACTCACTCAGATTGGTGTCGATATCTTTCGTCTTGTTACCACCTTACCTAGGAAAGTACTCGGTTATTAATGCCGAATACTTGAAATTGTTCGAGCCGCATGTTGAAGACTTGTGGTTTGTTCGAGAAGAATCACTCAAGGAAGATTGCATTAAGGAGCGAATAGTGATCAAGATACGTCAAGGAGAGAAGAAGACTTTCCTAGTTAGACATCAAGGTCAAGTTCCAAGCAAAGTGAGATGGTTCAAGTGGGAGATAGGGACTCACGAGTTCTCTAATCTCAAGTTCTAACTTTCACAGGAGTTCAAGTTCTTAAAGGAAGGGCCCTTGATACATGTGTATCTCGTCGTTTAGAGAATTTAGTTAACCTCAAGTTAATTGAGGGTAAAACTCTATTTAGGGAAGAAATTCTAAATAGAGAAGGATTCTTTTAAGGAAGGAATTCTAGACAAGGTAGTATTCTTAAATAAAGAAATACTCATAGATAAGGAAATATATTCCTAAGATGTTTTGGACAACCAAACCACTATAAATAGGGGTGCCTAGTTCATAACTAAGACACTCGGATGTCTCGGAAAGATATCTAATCACTCAGATATATCGTGAGATATATCTAGTCAAAGGATTCTGGGGTTCTAGGAAACCTAGAGAGGAAGCTTGTGAGGTAATCACTAGAAGTGTTGCAAAACCAAGCTTAGAAAACAATTTAGGGTTTAAATTGTTTAGAGAGATTGTGAGCGTGAAAGAGAGAATCGTAACAGTTTTCTTGTTCATAATCTAGCTAGAGAAGATACTTTTCTTTGAATCTGTTCTCGTGTCCCCTATTTTCGTCTATTGTTATTCTGAATTCCGCCCTAATAACTCTAGTCACCAAGGGTACAGAGATCATACATATCAGCTACTAATTTGAGTCGAAGTATGTCGTCCTTTAATACCGTAGTTAATGATTTCTCCACCCCATCCTATTGATGTTGATTTGATTTCTCTGTGGGATGACCATAAAACTTGTGGAACTGACAATAGTCCTTCGAATTTCTTCCTCCTGGAGGTTGGTTTCCTCTTCTTCTTAGGTAGAAAATCTCATTTGCTGATTCAGATTCTTCGATACATCTCAAAGCGACTTCCAATGGTACACTCAACTTCGGGAGCTTCCTGTCTTGAAATGGAGGGAATCCTGGCTTTTGTTCCCCAAACCTTCTGTTTTGATATCCTCTTCCTTCGTACCCTCGGCGAGAATCATTGCCCATGCCTTCGTTGTATCCCCCGTTGTAATATCTTCTATTATCGATATATCTTCCATCTCCAAATTTCCCCTCGCTTCCATATCGACCTTCATCATTTTGCCTTTCTGTTTTGGATGACTCCCCTGCCTGATTGTCACTTGGCTGGTCTTGTTTTGATCCGAATAATACTTTTTTGAAAGGTTCCACGTATCTTTTGATTTCTTCTCGTTATTCCAGTGAGAGGTTCTTAATCGAATGCACCTTCTTCGGTATGCTATCCTTCTCTTCAGCTGCCTGCTCTTTAATTTCCTCTAGTGAGATGCGTTCTTTTTGGTACTTTCTCAGCTCTTGTAATGTTTCGATGTTTTTATCCAGTGCATTCAGGAAAGATCAAACCTTGTCCTTTTCGGTGGAACCATAATCTACTTCAACGCATTGTGTCGTCCATCGATCGGTGAGACTGTTAGTAGACTCCTTTGCCCTTACCCTAATGCTGAATATTTCTTCTACCCCGGGCTTCGATGACTTGTTGTAAAGGAAGTGTTGCAAGAAGACCCTCGTTAAATCTTCGAAAGATGATATTGAGCATACAGGTAAGTTGTCGTACCAAGCCAATGCTTCACCTTTTAAACTTGATGGAAAATATTTGCAAAGCACGTCATCTTTGTCCGCCCAAGCCAGAAACAAGATCTGGTACATCTTTAGATGGTGTGTTGCGTCACCACTTCCATCGAAGATGGAGTTAAAGATTGGCATTGTGCACTTAACTGGAATTGGCTTATTCAGAAGTTCGTAGCTGAGGGGTGATCGATGCACTTCATTGATTGTCTGTTTTAATTTTAAATTTGTTGATGGTATTATTCTGCTATCGAGGAGTTCAGTTCGCATTTCCTTGATCTCGTCCATCATAACCTTCTGTGTAGCGGCAGTTTCTGCGCTTTTCGTGCTTGCTCACTTTCGTATACCAAGTGTATGTTGTTCCCCATCGAATGTATGCTGGGTTTCGGGACGATGATTCAATGTGTTTTCTTTAGTGTGTGAGCCTGCGTTTGGATGAGGACTTCCCCTTGATGGTGAGTTATATCTCGATTGTGAGCTTTCATCAGGACAAGAGTCTCCTTGAATGTTTATGCTCTTGTAATTCGATACTGATTTCTCGGCAGCCTTCTTTTTAACTTCAAATAACTTTATCTTAAGTCTCCTATTTTTCCTTATAAGTGCTTTAAATTTCTCAGCTCTTTTCGTTTGCTCCTCTGTTGGTTGATCCATTTGTTGCACGCTATCTGATTTGTTTCCTTTAGCTATTTCCACAGCTTATTCGTTTTTTGCTTTTGTATAACCGTTCCCTTCTGGTCCCATGTCCTCGATAGAGACGTTATCATCTTCCCTATGCTTCTTGTGTTGGATTGTACTTGCTGCGATTTCTGGTGAAACTCCTTTGCTGACTGACTACCTTGTGTTGTGTCTCAATGAGCCTACTCCTTGCCTCGGTATCTGATTGGACTTCGATGCCATGTTTTTTGATAGTGACCTGCAAAAAGTAACTGACGAGAGAGGTCCAGTGTAACTATACCTATGTGTTCTAAAGGTCTGATATGTATGCTAGTGGTTATAACCGATTCTGACAAGCGAGATTTTAGGGTGATCTCGTGTTTTGTACGATCCAATGGGATTCCTAAAATTTCTGACACGAGGACATTTATGTTGGTTGTCTTGAATATTCTCTGAAACCTCTGATTTTCTCAAATCTGCCTACCAAAATGGAAATTCTTGAAAATCTACCATAACGAACTTTCCAAAAATGGTTAAATTCATGTGAAAAGGGAATTCCTAACTTTCCTAAGATAATTCTTTTAGAGAGAAACACTAAAATGATCTTATGAGCTCCTTTTGGCGAAATAAAGTAGAAAAAACCCTAAGGGTGTTTAACAGAATTTTAACCAATCCAAAATCAGAGATTATTTTTCACAAAAATTTAAAACAATCATTAATTTTGCTTTTTCCTGAGATCTATGTTGATATTCGTTAAAAACATTATGGATCTTGAGAGATCTTGTTTTCCAAAGCTTAGATTCCTTGAAAACTTTGATCTATAGATGTGATGATTTGCTCGAATTTCCTTAGTATTTTAAATCTCAAGATCTTTAGAAACTTAAGGTTGTGGAACTATTTTTAACCTAGATGCATAAGAAAGAAAAGATTTAAGCAATGAAACTTAAAACCCTAAGAAGAAAAAAATCCAATTTTATTGAAAAAACCTACAAAGCATAGGAAGACCGAAGTCTTTTAATCAGTCCTTGTTTCTAGCGCCAAACTATGTTGGTATAAAATCTACCTGGAGATCTTATACCTAACAGCCATTAGATCTACGCTAAGTATCTAGACAATATCGTATATCCTGAGGTTATACAACAGATCGAATCATCATATCATACTTTACTCGATGCTAAATATTAAACTTATAATGGAACGCAAGATCAATGGGGATTAACATTAAGTATAATGGCCAGAGGATAAAATTCTCTGAGTTCTCTGAGTGGTTAATCTACAATGGATATGAGCTTAATGACCAGAGAAGATTGCATGTAAACTAACCTAGTCTCTCTCAAAGCCCTCAAGACTTACCAAAAAATCCAACCCTTACAATGAATTTCAGCTCGCTATATATATAGTGTGAAATACAAAGTGGGATACAACTAATAAGACAAAATACACAATCGTGGGTGTCAGATTTTGTCGAGTAAGTCGGTTTACATATCGAAGTTGAGGACGATAATTATGTTCTTCAATAATCCTATGTAACTGTATCCTCGAGGGTATTCATATCTTCTCAATGATCTTCTCTTCAATGGTATAAGTCTATGGAGGAATATTTCCAGTCATCGGACTTCGATTTATTCCCTACTTCGCACTTTAGCCAAGTTTATCCTTCTTCCATTCTAGGATGTCGACACGTAGCTCGATGGTTAAGCCCCCACACACCAATTTCCACTACTTTGGTCCTGTCAAATTATTCATTGTTATCTTTTGGATTAAAATTTTCAACGGGGTATGAAAATTTAACCACTTATATATTTTCTACCTTGTGAATACTGATGGCGGCATCTTTTTGGTCACTATTGAAGGTAGACAACTCGGCGAAACTGCAACCAAAGGCATACTTTTGCGATGTTTATACAAAACCATTACGTTCGAGGTTAAAACAACCTGTACTCTGGTATACGTCCGCCTGACAGGAAAGACAATTAATTAATTGTATCTTTAATAAAATAAATCCTAAACAATAATAATGGCCTTTCAAGAAATCCTCATTACCAGATCCTTCCATGTAGCAAAAGAGAAGTAATACTTACCGTAAAGTATATAAAAAATCTGGTTTGGTAGTCACCATTTTCGTATCGATTCACCTAATTAGAAACAAAGATGAGGATTTCAATGGTGATACAAGAAAATACAGTTTCGTATGTACATTTTAATTTTAGACGAATACCTTACCATCCGTCCAAATTCAATTGTATTAAGAGTATTGGTTTCACCAGCCATAACCCAGAATTGAGATATACTGTTTTCACTTAAAACTTCAATAGTCGGGTTCCAAAGATTTATTTTTGCGCTTGCTCCCAGAAAATTGCCTTGCATAGTGATCATCACGTACAGTGATATATTTATGCACATAAAAAAAACTAGTACTTTTATTACTACTGTTGTATATTACACACATGTAGTAATAACAATAATGTATGATTCTGTTTATCTCATGGTTTCTGCTTCCTCTGATGACCGGTGCTGTTTTACTAGGAGTCTTATTATAAGGTAATAATTTCCGACGATGATCTTTATGCAAAAGTGATGGATTGTAATATTTTTCATTCCTACATATAGGGATAGTTTCTTCTGGACATGATCCGTATTTATGCCAAATTTGTGTGAGTTGAACTGTTCCGAAATTACCCGAGTTCATTCCTTTCGGGTACAAATTTGGTCTCATCTGTTTTATAACCATAAAAATGAATTAATTTATAGGAGTTTGGAACACGCATATATTAATGGGAAAAGTGTTAATTGAACCTGTATCGTATGATTACGAAGCAAAATATGACCAAGACTTAGTTGTCTGTAGATATCATAACAATCGATGATCTCATCATTATCAACCTACAAGATAAAAATCAATGAGATAAATGGACACGTCTAGAAACAAGAGGGTTTTTTTTAAAGGTAGAAATAAGAGGTTAACTATATACATCTTAATGTAAAGGCAAAACTTCACCTTAATGGTTTTGATTATTGCTTTGTTCACCGCGTTCAAAATAGTTCATCCTTCAACTAATTTTCAATAACGAATATTCTTAATATGAATAGTAGCCAGGATGTTAAGTCAATAAATTTCAACATATTGACTAATAAAATACATAAATGTGATATGGTTGATCGAGAGAATGGATCATAAGATTATAAAGTGGTATATATAATTCTATTTTTGTATGATATCTTATTCATTTACATCTTATAATTCATTTTGAATTTATTGAGATATATTATTCATTATTGTAATCTTGCGTGAATTTGTGAAAATATATCCCAAATTTATGATTATCGGTACAAATTTCCTCAAATTCATCAGTTACAATATACCGTTCATAAAGTCACTTATTAACGATTTTATGAGGTGTTAGAGCATAGCTCGGTTGACCCACTGATGTTGCTATCTCAAGTCAGTTGTCAAGTTTATGAGACAAAAACACAATCCTTGATAAGTTTACTCTACAACTCGGACTAGGATAGTTCTAGGTAATCGAGACGAAGACTGATGAAGACGAAGACCGAAGCTTACTACTTGATAAATCATAACGTCCTCTCTGAAGGTTAGAAAGGTATTTCCTTTCCGTATCGTTTTTACCATTTCTATCATTCCAATAGTCTATGATGTTGTTTATATGATCCGAAGGTATTCTAGGATTTTCGCCTTTGCATTAGTCACACTTGTGATAACATGTATAGGTAGAGTATGTTGAGTTGTCTCTTGAAATGACCACAACGGTGAATGCGTTCATGAACGCGTACATATGTTGCCTTTGGGATTTCATAGAACGAGCTAAGTCTGTATGAACGCGTACATACAAGTTCAATAATTCTCCTGAATTCTCCTGAATTCTCCTGAACTCTATGGACTGCTCTGTGAACGCGTTCATATAAGCCATGCGAAAACTTCCAACTTCCATATCTTGAAGTTTTCGGTCTAGACATGATTATTTCTCGGACTTGTTGTGACTTAGCCCATGGAATTCAACAAATTAATCCAAGCGATGTTCAAACTAAGTATTTGGACCAGAAGTCGCAAAGCGATGTCCAAACAAGCATTGGACGAGAAGTCGCGGACCTTCAAACAAGGTTGAGTCTTCTTGAACTTTTGGCTTAGTCCAAAGTTCTTAGAAGATAGAGAATGGGTATTCAATCTATGGACTTTCCTAGTTCTGGAACTTGCTTGAGCCCTACTCAAGGTTGCTTAAACTTTAAGCAAAGCCTCCCTTGGTGATCACTATAAATAGATGACCTTCTACAAGATACAATCTCAATCCTCTACACATCTGTGTATCCTTGCATAAAGGTTGGTCGTCATCTCGAAGTCCTTTTAGGACTACGACTATTGAAAGACTTCACTTGAGGATCGTGAAGCACAGGTCGGAAGTAAAATTCCATCCTGTATCTTGGGTCGATTGAATTCTTTCAATCTTATCACGACCAAGCTTTGATAGAAACTTCGTAAGGTAGATCTTGTATCGTAAACCCTAGAAGTTCCCAACGCAAATTCACGAACTAGGTTTCATACTAAGTTCGTCACGCATTTGAAGGTAAAGTTGTTTAGGCTAGATCAATAAGCCCTATTCAACATATCGATTTCCATTAACCTTGACTTTAAGTCTAAAGGAAATCACAATCGTATTCTTTTTTGATTACTTGGATACTTTTAGGCGTCCTGTTAGAGGCAGGGTAGCGCTAGTCTTCACGAAGGGAAGTGGAGCAACTCCTAGGCCTGTAAAGCACGTCAGCTAGGGGAATCAAGTACGTAGGCTACTGCGGGAGCCAATATACGTAAGAGCACATTGGTAGTTGAATTGCTTGTAGGGTGAATTCAGTCTCGATACAGTCCAGTCTGAAGTCTGAGAGTAGGTTAGCGTCTGTATACCGTTCATACTAAGGGTGTTCACATTTGGACGAGGTCTCGGGGTTTTTCTGCTAGGTTTGCAGTTTCCTCGGTAACAAAATTCTGGTGTCTTGCATTACTTTTCCCTTCCGCATTATATTGTCTCTGATCTATATAATAGAAGTAATTGCAAGTTTGTTGATTCATAACCTTTAAGTGAATCCATCTCTATTAAGAACTACGTTCTTGTTAGGGTTCGGTTCTCTGAACTATACTCAGGTTGTTGTTTGAATATTGGTTTGTGAGATCGTTCAAACAACCATTATTAACTAGGTTCACGAAAACAAAAAGTTGGTGGTATATCTCGGTATCCTCGCTTTTTCATGAGGATATAACTTTTAATTTTGAAAAAATTCTCCGTTGCCACACTCCATCAAATTGAATATAAGAAAATACCATTAAAAACAAGTTTTAGATAGATAGAGTTCTTGCAAATGGTAGAAATACTATACTTCGCGATACCAAACATGTTAAATACGCTTTTAATAAGTTTAGAGATTAATTTTTTAAAACGGTAGTTAATTATTCAGTGTTGATTTGTGTTTATAAATACTTTGTGTATATATAGGTGTAGTTGTTATATTGTGATTAACATTTTATACTGTAATTAATTAGTAACAATTTCAGGATACTTTATATCCTTGTTAAATATAAATTATACCGCTGGAAATAAAATTCAAACATTTGAAATTTACTATATCTGGACCTCTTTAGTAGGCTCATAAGTCCAAATAACAGTCCTACTTTTTATAAGAAACAAATTACCAAATAGTTCATAAAATGTCCATATTTGGTTATATAATTTGAATTAAAAAAAAAACTCCATTGCCACACTTTATTTATCTTTAAACAACAACTCAAAAAACTTAGGATTAATTTTAATTTAATTACCAGATAATGAACCAAAATAAGATTATGGTTCTTAATAGTTACCACATCAGCCGTTGGTAACTCCAGCTTTGGAAATTGTAGCGTTGCCTTGTACTTTCCCTTAAATAAAATGACACCGATCCTTCAATTTTTAAATTTTCTGTAGGATAAATGTCAATAGCTTTCATAGCTCAGTTGGTTAGAGCACCCGTTTAGTAAGCGGGAGGTCTTGAGTTCAACTCTCAATGAAAGTATTTTAGTTTTTGTAATGTCCGGCATTCCTGGTGAATGATTCTTCCACTACACCCAAAAGGATATCCCATTGACATTTTTTTTATCAGCAAAACTAAATTTTATATGTGTAAAAATAATAAATGGATTAGTACAAGAAACAAAACAAAGGGAACCTTATAACCATCAGGAATCCTCCATCCAAAACAGTACAAATATGAAATAACAAGCATTATCTCTCGACTATCTCGGCACATTGATTAATCATATGCCGGAAGTGAATACCATTCAGAGCTGATGATGGTATCGCCCAACACAAAATTAGAGCTTTAATATCCAGAATGAGCTTGTTATCACTTCTCTCTATCTCTTCGAAAATGCGATTATTACGCCCTTTCCAAATGCTCCAGCAGATGGCATAAGGGATAATATTCCACATGAAATTCCATGCGACGGTAAAGTTCCCTCAATCGATCTCAAGAAACATATATTTAACCCGCTCATTCAACACCCAACTTACCCCGAAAAGGTTTCTAAAGTGATTCCAGATTGGTATTGCCTTGTCACAATAAAGAAGTAAGTGATCGATAGATTCCATTGGCATTCTACCAATGAGGCTTCACTGAATCGGAAGACAAATCATCTTAAAACACCAAATACGGCAAGTACCTTTTTGTCGGGACTTTGTTTGTTACCTCACCAGGAGTGTTTGTATAACAAATTCGCCAGTTCAACCAACCTATAGAGCTAGGGTGGTGATCATTTCTTTCAAACAGATTTTACAAGAATGACATTCCAGCAATGCCATTTCAGTATCAAAAGAAAATAGGAACATAAATCTATGATAAAATTAATCTAACGAAAGTTTGTCAGAAGCAATATGTCAAAGAGAGAAAATGAAGTATTAGAACTAAGAATAAGGATGTTTGTGCACATTATGCCCATAAAATATGACACCTTCAAGGATCCCAACTCTTGAACTAAGATATCGAGCAATGGACTTTAACTTAATTATTTCTTAAGGTGCCAAGACAGGCTAACACACAGAAAAATAATGAACAGTAGAACCTCGATAAATAAACAACCTCGTCAAATGAATATTTTTCTCCGGTTCCGACTTAGGTGAAGGGGATAAATGAATAACCTCGTTTAATGCATTAATGAATATTCTTTTTTGAATCCTTAATGGACAACAAAAATATAAGTGAATATTCATTATATTTAATGAGCCAAGCCAACCACCTTACTCATAGAGAGGCTAATGTGCATGATTCTTCATCATTTCATGCTTTCTAACAAAAGATCAGAAAGTTGTAGCGATATCATATGAGGTACCGTAAAATAGTCTCTTTCTCAAGTCATCTTTCTACTAGCCTCCCAACTCCCAAGTAATCAAGACCCAAATATCATCCTCTCGCGAGTCACGAGGAAAGGTTTATTAAAACAAATATACGAGTCACGAGGAAAGGGAACTCCTGCACTCCTTTTGTATGAGCTGCCAACATGAATCAAATACCACCTTTTCTTCACACTTATTTCTCTCTCTTTTTCATCTTACTTGCCTACAAGTAATAAATGCAATGTTACTATTTTTCTTCATACTTCTTTCCCTTTTTTTTCATCTTACTCTTTTATTATCACTAACTACACTTCTTTTTCTTGTTTTCAGAAGAAATGGATGAGACCGAGAAGGAGATGAGAGAGCAGTGGGAGTACTTTGGTGGAAGAATTGTTCTTTATTGCAAGAAAAAATGGGAAGTTGAGAACAAAGTGACTCGGAAGAGTGAAATTGAGAAACAAAGAGAGATACAGCATGACATCATGCAAATTAAATCAAATGTGGATAACAGTCTTCGACAAGTATTCTCTTTCTGAAATTGTTCGATATTCTGGTTTGGCTAGTAACGAAATCAAACTTGCTTGCATATCTTTTTGCTAATACTTGGATGTTCCTTCTTATGCTCACATACGGCCTTTTGTAATTAATTGGTTAAAGTTGTTTTTGTTATATTTTTATTTGATGATCGGAAGCCATTGAATAAAACTAGAACAAAATAGATTCTATATCAAAACATTCTTATAAACACGTATAAGATTTTAGAATTTGCATAAAAAACATATAAGATTTTATAACTATATATAGAATTTGTAGTATATGAAAAAGGAGGGGTACCGAAATACTACCAACTTTTCGTTTTGGCTCGTGAGTCTTATGGTATAGAGTTTGGACGATCTCAAAAATCAATATCCAAACCTCTAACTGGAGTAGTCTCGACAGTTAGGTAATAACGTACTACTTGGTGCTTAATTATACTATCAGAAATATAATGCGGAAAGTAAAGCACACAAGACACCAAACGTTTTTTAACGAGGAAACTGCCTTGCAGTAAAAACCTCGGGACCTCGTCCAGTTTTGAACACCGCCCAGTACAAACTGACTACAAACGCTAGCCTACTATAAGACTTCGGTCTGGGATGTAGCAGAGACCAACTCAAGCCCTCCAAGCGAATCGGCTACTGTCGCCTTCCTTACGTCTCTGGATCCCCCACAAATCGTCACGCACTTGATTCCCCTAGCTGACGTCCGTTACAGGCCTAGGAGTTGCTTTGACCGATGCCAAAGGCTTTTGTCAGCAATACTGGGTTTTAAACCAAAACTGTTGACTTATGGTGTAACTGTCCTCTATCAGTTTACCATAAACAAAGATGACTTCCTTCGGATTGTCAAATCCAGGTCATACGGAAATCTACTTCACAAATCGGGGCTGACACGCAAACCAACTTCGCAATGCCCAATCTGTATCTACCTCAGTTATAGATGAAGAACCACTTAAGGAACTTGTATAACTGGAGCCAACTAGGTCTTACAACACCGAGTGCAGCCGTGCGTTGCTACCTTTCAAACCTTTACGTAACTTAACTAGTTCTTGAATAGCCGTATAGCAGAAGAGACGGACTTTGGAATAGACAAGAACTAAGATAGGTTACTGAGGTTACAGGTGATTCTGATCAACCGCTGAGGGATCAATCTACCTGTGCTTCCCAACTCTCAAAGGAAGTCTTGATAGTCGTAGGGAGTTCCCAGAGGAGCTGCAACCTATAGAGGATGACTATACCACAACAAGCTTTCACCGAAGTGAAAAGAGTTTACGCTACTTCCCTGAGGACCTTCACGTGTGCTTGATGCTTGCGGTATTTGTCCTTAGACACCTCTATTTATAGCACTCAATAAGATAGGTTGCTTTGGAATTAAGCAATCAATTACTTGTCCCACAAGTTAAGGAAACCCTAAACTTGCCAACCAAGTAATACAGATTAATCTCAATTGAAATTCCTTTTTAGATTTATCTGCCAAGTGTTTTGTTGGCTCAAAAACACTTCAAGATAGGAATCCAACAGACCAGAGATAATCTTATCTTATTGACTCATTGAGGATCGTTAGATGGAACACAAAAGGTATTTATGTTTCACACAAGTCCATCTAAGAGATAAAGGAGTTGGAATTTGACTCAAAGTGAAAATCTGAAAGATATTCACGCAATTTGACTTTCCAGAAACTTCTCTGCGTCAGGTTCACGTACTAGTACGTGTACTAATGCGACACAGGAGATTTCTGGTCCAGATACGCGAAACCGGTTCGGGTACCGTCCAAGTCAAATTTAGGTCAAACTCTGAATCCGCTGGAAGAACTGGGCTGAGCCAGAACTTAGACATGAGAATGTCCTCAGCTATGATCCATGGACTCTTTGCTCAAGAGTACTCCTTAGATTCATCCATATCCAATATAACAGTTTGCAAGCAAACCATTGTAATGGACACATGGCGTCGAATCTATCTCATATGTTCTTGATTCACAGTATTCGTGGGATCAAACACTGGTCATGACATAAAGCCATGTTACACAAGAACACGATCTCAATCGCTACATTACTACTAAAGTAGTCGACTATATTTCGAAAGAATAGAGAAAGTAGAAATAGAAGAATATCCATAAAGTCATAACTCCTACTAACCTTTTGTCGATGAAGAATAATTGATGTCTTCTTTGTCTTCACAGTCTTCGTCTTCAAGGTCTCTACTACTCTGTCTATATCCCATTTCCGAAATCTAAACTCTAGTAGGCTAAATCAAGAATTGAATTTTGACACCTAAAACTGACAACTAGCTTGACATACCAACGCTAGTGGGTTTGACCGGACAATGCCCTAACAGTATATGTTAAATATATATATATATATATATATATAAAGAAAATAAGGCTAAATATTATAATATATATATATTTTTAGACTCTAAGTATTCAATATACGTATCATTTATTTCTACGTCTTCTTTTAGTTGGTGATGCAGTTAAATTCAGTTAAAAGCACTAGAGCTAGAATGGCATTCCAAAGGGCCAAGGTACAAGGGTTTGAAGAGGGAGACAAAAACACTTATTCTTTCATTGCATGACAACTGCAAAGAATAAGAGAAATCATATCACAAAGATGGAGATTGAGGGTGTTGATGTCTTCAATCAAAATACTATCAAGTGTGAACTTCGTAAGTATTATTCAGATCTTTTTACTTCATCTGCTTTTGTTCATCCAAGTTTTGAGAACTTTGATTTCAATCAAGTTAGTGCGGAAGATTGTGAATGGTTGGAGAGGAAATTCATATAAGAGGAGGTATTTGGTGTTTTATCCGAATGTGTGGCAATAACAAGGCACCTGGTCCAGATGGTTTCAATGTGGAGTTCTATAGACATTGCTGGGAGATTATCAAATATGATGTTATGGCTGTTATTAATGAGTTCTTCAGAAAATAAAAGGTGGATTTCAGGCTCAATACATCTTTCATCAAACTTATTCATAAAAAAGGAGGACTCTCATACAACCAAGGATTTCAGACCTCTCAGCTCAATAAGTAGTTTCTACAAAGTTATTTCTAAGTTGTTGGCCGAGATGTTAAAGATGGTTATGCATGGGCTCATCTCAAATGCTCAAGGTGCTTTCATCAGAGACAAGCAAATTCTTGATGGAATTCTAATTGCAAATAAATGCATAGACAGCAGACTAAAACAACAAAATCGAGGTATTCTATGAAAAATAGATATGGAAAAGCCTTTGTCAATGTCAATTGGCATTCCTTGTTTGTTATTCTTAAAAGAAATGGATTTGGAGATAGGTGAATTGGATGGATAAAATGGTGTAAAGTTCTGCACAATTCTCTACTCTTGTTAATGGTGTTGCAACTGAGAGAATTCGGCCAAGTAAAAGAATTCGACAAGGTGATCCTTTGTCACCTTTCCTCTTCTTGCTTGTTGTTGAAGTTCTCTCTTAGTTGATAAATAGGGTTGTTTTGGAAGAGAATATTGGTGGTTTTCAGGTGGCAGAGGGTGGCACTATAATTTCTCATTTGCAATTTGCATATGATACAATTATTTTCCTTAATGCTTCAGCTATTGAAATCAGGAGACTTTTGATCATTTTGATGGTTTTTCAGGTCTTGACAACTTTTAAGCTTAATCTTGAGAAAAGTTCTTTGAATAGTGTGGGAGCTGATAATGTAGTGCACAATCTTGCAAGGGAGTTGGGTTGGAAAGTAGATTTGCTGCCAATAACTTACTTATAACTTCTTCGTTATACAACGGAATTAAGTGATTCTTGAAGCGTTGAATTCGTATTTCCATTCACTATAACATGGAGACCTACTCAAAGGTCAAAGTTTGCCCTCACTATGACCATATGGACCAAATATCCTCGGGTTAATATACAATGATGTAATTTCACTGTCATAAGCATTGTTCCACATAGTGAGTTCATTACTTCGATAGATAGAGATAAAAATAACAATAGTTCAAGGAAAATTCAATCTTTACTAACCTTTGTTGATGAAGTCCTTGATGATGTCTTTGTGTGTTCTTCATCTTCGTCTTCAAAGGGTGGAGATCGACTTTAAACTCTACTACCTCTATCCTAACCCGAAGTAAACCTTTTAGTAGGCTAAATCTAAAACTTGACAACTAGTTTGACATACCAGCGCTAGTGGGTTTGACCGAGCAACGCCCTAACAGCAACAAATGTCGGAATACACACACGACTACTCGCTTCGTTACGATTTTTTGGTTAAATGTCAAGGTGAAAATATAAATTGAGTTGTAAGCATACACGCACCACTACTCCTAAGTCAAGGGACCAATATGAAACCATAGCATTCACCAACTCTTGTGAGAAAAAATCTGTAACATTGAAATTTGAGAGCGCATCGAAAAATAAGATACTGAACAATGAAAGTTATGCTATTATTAGATTAATCAAAGCACTAAAAACCTTGATTACTACGTGTGCACACTACTCCAGTCTGATTCCAGTCTGTGTAGCTTGAATAATGGCCTTTAAATTTTCCAATTTTTTGAGTGAATCTGGTAGTGAAAGAATTTGAGTCCAGAAATTTGCTTTCAAGAAGCAAATGGTAGGGAATTTAAGAAAAATTTCCCAATCTTCCACGAGAAAAACCAACTCATTGTAAACCCATGTTTGTTGCTCCAAAACAGAAATCTTATGTTCAAGTTTTAAAAGTGATACCTGGTTGATGCCAGACTTGTTACTCGGTTGTACATGCATAACTTTCGCAGGGCTCCAAATGATGGATACAACTTTTTGGAGATTCAAATTGATAGTATTTCCTGAAAAAAATTCTAACAGCGACACATATTTATGATTTATCCTGCATGAAATCACCCATTTTCTCTGTCAAATGATAGATAACAGAATCTTGTTGATTTCTGTTGGGATCGGACTTTTTCTTTTGGTTTTTCTTTTGTGATTGATTTGTTTTTTATAAGACTCTTTGGAGTTGAAGAAAAAGGTGAAGTAGAACTTTGTTTGCCTTTTCTTTTCCCCTGAAAAAACCGTGTAGAGTTAGAAGAAGTATGCTCTCGAGATGAATAATGTGAATAAGGAATGTTTTTCTCTTTAAACATTGAGAGGTAATGATGGAATCATTCTCGAATGAAGAGTTTAGAATTCAGAAGGATAAAGAGAAAGAACTTGCGCGTAGAGTATCGAGCATGCGGAAATATTAGTTAAACAGGTGAGTGGAGAATTCAAAATTCTATTGGGGGACAGAAATGGTTAAAGGAAGAGGTAAATCGAAATGCAGTGGATATATGAAAATTCAGACGCAAAGTGTGCATGCACTGAGGAGCTCGAGATTCAATTGGAAATCGAAGCAACACCAACTGAAAGGAATCAAAGAGAACAACACACGGTAGACAAAGCTTAGGAAATCACACTGGACTAATTGCATGTAGTCTCATTCAAGTTATTACCACAAAAGAGTGATAGTGATCAGTTTCCGTGAGAATTCTTGTGGGAACATCGACTAAATAAGACATGCAAAAGTACAACTAGGTTGAGAAGATAGTAAGGTGAAGAAACAGTGAAGATTTAACCATCATAGAGCACGTGCAGGTAGGATTCCATGGTTGGTGATGGTGAATAGTATTGAAAATCGGGTAGGGTGTGTTGACTCAGTAGTGACCGATCCTCATAGCTCTTGTGCTTGTATTAAACTTAATGATACTATTTCTTAGAGCAAGTCTAATGGTGGAAAAACTCCATCTTCCATGCCACCTCAACACTTATGTCTCAAAAGCTAAAGTCTAATTTAGTTTCGTCTTCTAAACTCTCTTCGAAGTTTAAAGATCCCCACATATAACAATAATTAGAAAAATCAATTTAAATGTTAAAGATTTTTCATTCGATGCATTTTTTTTTGAAAAGAAAGGCTGTTTTGTTTATGTAGGCAGTTAAGTTAAATGTATTCGACGCAGGATTTACTATATATTCCATACATCATCTATACTTACAAAACACAAGTGTTTGGTGAGTCACGGGACGGCCAGGATACCTTTGAATTTTCTGAGTGGTGGCCAGGATTTACCCATCCTCCCAATGTTGAATATTATGATTTGATCTAGCGGTGTATCCCATTCGCTTGCCATGTAGGCATCATTAATGTCGTTTCTTCGGCAGGGCAATAAGTTCCCATTTTCATCCACCACTTCCAGTCCATAATGTCGGATATTTCTTCGTTCTGCTCATCTTCTTCATCTGTACCGCTCTGATTTTTGTGTAACCGAAGTTCGATTTAATTCCAAAATTAAATTCTACACTAACACCTCCCATGAAAGAACGCCTGTTTGAATTGGCCTGTGACTATAAATTTATGATTTATTCGGATGGAGCATTCGATTCCTCACCTCCGTTGTTTAGGTTGTTTCTCTTGCTTCCTTTTACACCAAAATATGTTTTATATGCGTTCTGAATCCTAATTTTATGGTGGTGTATGTTTAGTTGTGAACCCTAATTTTGTTGCGGTGAACCCTAATTTTCCCTGATCCATGTTGTTTTAATCTTCCATTATAGTCTGCTTTGTCGTCGTCCGTGTTGTACCATCATGGTATTTTTTTAATTTGTTTTGGCTGAATAATTATGTTCATTGTGTTAAATTGTTTTTGAGATTCATTCCGATTGAGTTTCGGATACTCCATTGTGACCTGCAGATTCGACAATCCATTGAACATGCTTGCCCATATACAACATTAAGAGTTTGTGATTTCTTGATGAAGGGAAATTCCCCCCAATGTGACTGTTCGAGTGACAAGGAAATGGGAAGAACTGGACTTTATGTCCACTAATGAAGTCACCCAATACAGTGGATATGGGTATTGTCAATGAAGAGGTTTGCATCTTACATGTCTCTTTTTAATTGGGTTATATGGAATGGATTGTCATGGTGTGAATCTCTGTTTTAGCAAGGAGAGGAAATTCATGAAGGTTGTCTGTATTCTATTGCGAAATTGCACCTAACCACCGAGCAGACAAAGTTCCAGCCCTCCCACAGTGGGAAGAGAGGCTTCTTTCGGTGTGATACTTCCATTACTGACTGAGTATTCATAAATAGTCCATGTTGTATTCTACGTATAACAGGTTCCTGCCCCGGTTCGAGGTAAAAGACAATACTGGATCCGCCGTTTTTGTAGCTCTGGATAGTGAGGTTCATAAATTAGTCCGCCACATCGCTGCTGAACTCATTTAGGGATCTGAGGTGCGAAACCCTGCCCCCTTTCAAATAATTTCCGTGTATTCCTTGCGATGTTTATTAATAGGAAACTCCCTGGAGTGTCACAGGAAAGTGCAAAGGAGATGGTCATGACTGCATTCTCGCAGCTTATGGACAAAGCCATCAATTACCAGACTACTCTGACTTAAACATGAAGCAAAAAACACCCACCAGCTAAATTGTAGCTCGCGTTCACTACCCTCCTCTTTCTATGTTGAGATTCGTTCCGCTAATAAGGCTTGCATTGATGAAACTGATGAAGTTGAGGAACTTGAGCTGTTGAGTTATATATAAGTTATCTTAGAATTATCATGTTGAGAATAAAACCATCCGAGAATTAGGTTATTATTTGCTTTACATTTTTTTAATTTCCTGTACGCATCCTTTATTAGATCTGATAATAGTTATGCTCTATTATTATCTTCTGTCGTGTATCATTTGGATTATGTTAAGAAATTTTATCAATTTGCATATTGAGTTCAGCTTAAAAACATATTGTCCTTGGTTTGAGTATTGCATATTGAGTTCAGTTCAACTATGACCGGAGGGCATCCTTTTGGGAAAGGTTAACTAAATATCTTGGTTTGAGTATTGTTGGGTATTCCACCGTGTTAATGGTTAACAAATAGTAACCAAAAAAAAAAGGGAGTGATGGTTGCCTCGAGGAAATCCTCCGGGCAATATGCTACACATGTGAAGTTAATTGGTTGTACCAAATAATGTATTTCATGCCCAGAAACAATGTTAACCTTAATCACTGGACATTTAAAAAATTCTTCCAACCTTCAAAAAAAACTTCCCGCATTCACTTCGCAATCGGAGCAGCACTTTGATAAATATACTTCATCTTTAGAGACCATAGGACTTTGATAAATAGAAAAGGTATGATATGCACCGAGATATGTTCATTCCATCATTCATGATCAGGAAGGGTTAATGTAACATCCCATCATTCATGTCGTCCCACTAAATTGGATACCGTTGCTGAAACGAACCAGTCATCAATGATGTCCTATAAACAAATTAACCTTTTATTATTCCCTAAAAACGTAGGCTTCCATTAAATTCCATGTACCATTTCATGTTAAACATGTAGCTGCCTAAGATTTCCATGAACCATAGTTATTAATAACCAATTCCACTAGATGGTCTTAATTTCCCTGTGATAAAAGCCGTTTTGAGACCCTTGCTCTCCCAAAACCGACAAATATTCAATGCACATCGTAATCCCAGTTTTGCTTTCATCTCAAAATAGTGACTATATGAGAAAGGAACATGTTGTTACCATTCTATTACACTTAAATCCATTAGCTGCATGTTTTTTTTTTTTAACTAGGAAAAGAGATATCATATATGGGAAGAAAAGGGTCAAGTTACAATGTCAGCTTCTATAGAAGCCTTTAACCAGGTAGGAAAATTGTCCATCCTAGCAATATTAGTAGACTCCTCATAGGCTTCTTTAGCAAGAAGATGAGCTACGTTATTCACTTCTCTTGGAGCATAATTACAACTCCATGAGTCTATACTAGAAAGTAAAGAAATGCAGTCTAAAATAAAAGGGTTTGTAGTCCATTTCACGGCAATACGGTTTCCATTGATGGCAGCTACCACATTACTGTTGTCTCCTTCTAGCTGAAGCTTTGATACATTCATCTCTTTCGCCCACTGAATTGCTTTCAACGCCCCTAACGCTTCAGCCTGCTCCTCATCAGCTACTTGTCCTTGGAGTGAGAGTGTCCCCCTACAGGTCCCTGCAAAATCACGTAATATTAGTCCAATGCCACATTTAGGAGAACCTTTATGATAACTAGCATCAAAATTCAGTTTCTCCACGTATTGTGTTGGTGGTGAAAAAGAAGGGGTACCGAAATACTACCAACTTTTCGTTTTGGCTCGTGAGTCTTATGGTAAAGAGTTTGGACGATCTCAAAAATCAATATCCAAACCTCTAACTGGAGTAATCTCAACAGTTAGGTAATAACGTACTACTTGGTGCTTTAATTATAAATCAGAGTTATAATGCGGAAAGGAAAAGCACACAAGACACCAAACGTTTTTTAACGAGGAAACTGCCT
>JAJJMA010050682.1:0-13515 GCA_023529015.1 Papaver nudicaule | reverse complement strand
CTCTCGAATTCATCACAATCTTTTATTACATCATCACACTTATTACTTTACCCCTCAGATTCCTTTATTTGTTTTATACCTAAAACATTTTGGCGACCACAGTGGGAGGTCATTATCTCAGTTTTAAGAAGATATGGTTGAAACCAGGAGACAGAGCTCAGAGAATACCAATTCTCCAAGTAACCATAATATCCCCACGAGTTTACCTGCAAGTGGGGTCACAAATACTCCAACAAGTGGCGCCATCACCTCTGGGCCCACCACTCCAGCCGTGAGCTCAAACCCTAACCCTAATTTTGCCTCTACCTCAACTCAGAGGGGGCCAACCTCACCCTATCTCTCCATGGGCGTGTCAACCCCTCTGGTGGGTTCCACCACGTCAACCCTATCTCAAAACACGTCCCCCTTCTCTCATATGGTGGGGACCACCAATACCACTATCTCTCCTACCCCTTTTACTCCTATCTCAAGCCGCACAGAAGCTTTTCTCTTTGGGCCCCGCGTAGGGGAAACAAGGAGCACTGAAGACTCACCTAGCATTGCGGATCTCATGAAGACCCAACAAGACCTAGCCCTGAGTCAAAACAATATGGTGAAAACCCAGATGGAGTTGCTAACTTGCTTAAGGACTCTGTCAGAAAAGCTGGCGCCACCAACAACTACAGGGATTTCACGTGTAGAAACTCCTGCCAATTTTAACAAGGCGGGTTCCTCTCAAATCCATATTATTCCTGATGAACAGGATACCCATGTCCACACCACACGTGGACCAAATACAGGTCTGCAACATAACTTCGTCACTCGTGAAGATTTGCAGAATCTTTTGCAGGCTCGTAGCATGGAGAATTCAGATTTGTTTCATCGTCATCAACCTCCATATCCAATTGAAGTTCAGCGGGAATCTCTTCCTGAAGGGTATGTCACGCCTTCATTCTCCATGTATAATGGTATTGGGAATGCCCGAGAACATATCTCTCGCTTCCTGGAATCATTGGGAATACATGAAAGAAATCAAGTTGTATGTCTCAAGGAATTCTCGAAATCCCTAACAGGAAAAGCATATACTTGGTATAATAACCTAGCTCCTAATAGCATTCTCAGCTGGAGCCAAATGGTTAATGCTTTCCTCAAGAAATACTTCTTCGTGTCTGAGCAACTCACCCTCTCTGACTTGGGGAGACTCTATCAGCGAAACAATGAGCATCCAGATGATTACGTAACGAGATTCAGAACTCGTTCAGTGGATTGCAATGATCCAAATGTGACAGAGGTACAGTTGGTGGAGCTTTGCATCAATGGAATGATACCAGTATACCGCGCCTTGTTGGAGAATTTGGATATCGACAATTTCACCAAGCTCCATAAGTCCGCCAAACGATCCGCCACTACTGCACCTGCACTACTAGAAAGGCCCAGGCCTTTGAAAGCCGAAGAAAGTCGTGGCGAAACGCGTGCCAGCAAGCGACTTGTCAACAAACAATATAACTCTCTTCACTCAGTTCATGCTATCACTGAAGGTGTTAAGAGGAAGGCGCCTACTCCTGAGGCCCCACAACTAAAACGTGCAGCTCCAACTCAATCTCAAGCTCCGGCGCGGGTCCCAGCTAATGCTCCTGCACCGAAAGCGCCACGACAACAGAGGGAATTCCCTAAGATTCCTGATTTCCCATGTACTATGGATGAAGTAATAGAGCTCCTGGAAGCGTGGATTCAAGATGGCGCTGTCAAGTTAGCTCCTGTACGAAGAGAACCTACGGCGCAAGAAATAACTGATCCCAAGTATTGTCATTTTCATCGATTCGTCAATCATCCCACCAGCGAGTGTCATCGACTCAAGCAAATTTTCAACGAAAAGATCGAGTCAGGAGAGTTGAACTTGGGGACTGAGGGTGTGCATAAGAATCCACTCCCTCAGCACCAACCTCAACGTCAACACCAACGTCAGCATCAACCTAACATTCGCAATTTCACTATCTCCGGAGAATCTGTCAAGCAAACTGCTAATTATTTGATGGAGAATCTGTGCGAGCTCTTGCATTTTTCCAGAAGTCAGCGAAGCAACATTTTCGCTGCCCTCAGCTGGATTGCTAGCGGCAAAGAACTACCTATACCTGAGAAAGTTCAGCCGAAGCCTGGCGAAGTCACACCAGAGATGATGGCAGGAGAACGTGTTCCAATACCAATTATCTCTGCTCGTCTCGAAGGTACGAATTTTAAGAAAGTTCAAATCGATGCTGGTGTTATGGTTAATTTAATTCCAATCAAGACACTTCAAGCAATTGGAATTTCTCGACGGGATGTCATCTATTATCCAACAATAACGAAAGATTCAAAAGGAAAGCTTAAAGACATATATGGTCATGTTACTTTGGATCTAAAGGTGGACTCCGCTCGCACCAAAACCAAGTTTCATGTAATCAAAGAGGATGAAGAACACGACATGATCCTAGGACGTCCTTGGCTCCATGGAAAGAGATTTGTACCGACAATCTCACCTGTAATCATCAAAGGCCAAGAATTCATGTTCGACCAAGAAAGCTGCAACGTGGGAAAGCTGGAGTACCGCGTGGGGTCTGAAACTTTGGTGATATTCAAAGAGGTATGTGATAGTGATTTGAAGTACTTTATTCAAAATTATTTAGTTCATGGAAATCCTATCCAACATACCCCTACACAAGGGTTGGATGATTCTTCGACTTGGGGACTTGATTGCATCAAGTCTATCAAGCCCTCTGAGGCACCTCAGGAGGAAATCAAGGCCACTTCCAATAGATGGGTCCGGGCAAAGCAACGGTCTTATAGGCGAAAGACACCTGAGATGTCATGGGTTCCTAAGACTACTTTGCAAGAAGGAGACAAGGTTATGCGACGCACTAACCGAAAAGTGACTTCTATTCCGGGGTCCACGGCGAATTGGGAAGGACCTTATATTATATCTCGAGTCATGCCTGATGCACGATACATGATAAGTGCAATACACGAAAGACTCTCAAACATGGTGGTCAACGGCAAATGGCTCAAGAAAGTATGAAGACTCACTAGACTTTATTTATTTCCTGTAATTTCAATTCCTCCAAAATAAAAGTGCAAGCCATCTCTTGCCTTTTAACAAGTCAATTCAATTCAATTCAATTCAAAATTCAAATTCAAAACCTATGAGTTCAAAAGTAATCAATTCCTACAAACCCTTGTTCATAAAACCAAATAAAAGCAAAACAAAATTCTTTTGCTCCTGAAGTCTTTCAGAAACACCCATCAAGTGAAGATTTTGCTCCCTCATCAACTGCTTTCTTCAATTGAGCTATGTCCGCAGCTTTCTTCTCCGCCTTCTCAGTTAACTTGCGGAGTTCCTCAGTTATAATGGCATAATTCCTCTCTTCTTGCTTCACCAAATCCTGGGTGAATTTGCCAGTAGCAGCACGCCTTGTTCGGATGAACTGGATTCTCGCCTTGAGCCACAACAAATTGGGTTTGAAATGTTCAAACGAAGCAATCAGGTCTTCTGCTTCATCTAACTCCTCATCTGTCGTGTCCGCGAGAGGAGTGGCATACATCTTCGAAATCAAGCCCATGAGATCAGCCACAACACCGGCAAGTGTATTCAAGTGGTCACGCCTTCCAGCAGTAATGAGGTGACCATAAGGAGCCCATATTTTCTTATACAGTGGAACGTGTTCCTCAGGGACATTAAATCCTTCCACTAGTGTATGACCAGGGAGAATTATTTCATGAGGAGGATTATACGCTGAACTAGCATGGGGAAACTCAAGAAAATCCCTCGTACCGGTAATGGCGATATCCTCAGAGACTGGTGTTTCCTTGATGACCATCTGAAAGAAAGATTTAAAGCAGGCAGAAGTTTAATAATATGTTTCAAGCTATATGTTGAAAGCTTAACATAAAGAGGGTAATCAAATTTACCTCAGTATTGGGAGGATTTTCATCAGCAACGTTTTCAAAATCCTTGTCAAGGTTGTGACACGCACTTAACTTTTCGCCAACAAAGTAGGTGTCATCCATTACTTCTTTATCCCCAGAAGGCTGCAAGAGTAAGCGAGATGAGAATAAAGTATTAAATATTATATTTCGGATCGAAGAATTTGACAAGAAGTAACCTGTGTCACAGAAGACTTAGGGTCTGTGGAGCCTCCACTGCTATTCTTCTCAATAATCATATCAGTGGATTTAGATGGTGTACTTGGAGTCAATTCGTCAAACACGGGCTTCGCTCTGAAGAAGCAAATGAGAACTTCTCGAATCCTGTAGCAGGCCCATCCTACATCAAATAAAGAAGAAAAATCATTAAAAGAAGATATATCGAAGGATTCATGACGTTATCTTGAAGATACAATTTTCTGACATCTGAATTCTTACAAAGAACGGTGAAAATCTCAAAATCTGTACAAATCAGTAAGAGATATGAAGAAACTTTCTTCATGGGAGTTGTTCGTATGGGTGTCTACTATCACGTCCTAAAAGGGCTTAATTTTTGGAGCAACCTACTGTCCGGAATGATTTTTCTACCGAACAGCGTACAGACTGCGACATTACTGGACGTGGCGTCACATGGTGGCACATGAAATAACGAGCAAAAATGCGTGAAATTCAGATTTTCTTTTTCGAGGTGAAAGCTGCTGAAGTCCTCTTTCTAAATTGGGGTCAAGCATCGAAATCCGACATCGGACGAAGATTCTACAGCCATTCCCGTGACGAGACGCAAAACAGGAAAATCTGACGGGAATTTTTACTTTCATGCTAAAGTAAGAATACGAGCAATGGAATGAAGATTTACCTTCGCCCAATCTTGTGTACTAAGGTTGGAGACTTGCTTATCATTTAAGAAGTCCATCATTGAGCCATCCTTCTCTTGGAAAAGCAATGATTCTCCCGAAAGATGACTACCCAAGGACAAAGACGTTTGCATCGTAAAATTGGTGAGTCTTGAGCTAGGCGATGAAGGTTGCTGTACGAAACATGATGATAAAGCGTCAACATCAGTATAAATAAAACTTATGAAAGCATTCGAAAGTCGAGGTAATTACCAGATCATTCTTATCTCCTACTTTACGTTTAAGAGTGCGATATTTGAGCAAAGGATATGTTGCCAAGTCGTTTTTGGAAGGAATGGCGCGTACTTCTTTAGGGAGAGCCATGAAGTCCTTACATAACTTTATTTGGTCATCCCAAAATTGCCTTCCCGCCTCGGTGAATGATGGTACTCTTTGCCCTGAGAGGAATAACACGGGACTAAGCACCTTGGTATGAAGATTTTGCATATTCTTTGGAGGAGCGTCTCGCTGCATCGGAATATCCTGATCAAAGCCCATCTGACGAGCTCCTCGGTCAATGTTATACGCTTTGGTGACATAACGCCCTGCTTCATTAATGCCAATATGGTGACTGCTGCAACAGCTTATCATAAAAATCTTCTCGGCTTCAGTAGGAAATCCGTTTGCAACAAAAACTTTTGCTGGAACATTAGGCGAAGCATCACCAAAAGATCGAAGCTGAGCTACACCTTCAGGGATTAAAGTCCATGGACGAAAAACTATCTTTTTCTCATCATCCATGAACGTGATAAAATCCTTTGAAGCGGGTTTATTCATCCACCGCACAATTCGAGCATCATATGACAAAGATTTATCTTTAGAAGACAGGTTCGGGGCATAATCAGGATAATGCTCATATAACCAAGCTTGTATAAAGTTGGTTGATATGAATGTCTCAATCTTAGCGGTGCCATTTGAAAGTTTCATATTTGCAGACAAGACAGAAAGTTGAACATACAGAGTACCAAGAAACAAGGAACCAATAGGTACAGGAATACCTCGAGCCAATCTTATGGCGTAGGGGATGAACCTGGGTTTCAACTCCTTGTAACCGTGAAGATTCTCAAAGACGTCTTTTGATAGCCAAAGCAAGAGGAATGCAGCAACGAGCAGTGATGGAGAACAATTATCACGAGGTTGTGACCAGTGAGCCATCCATGAAGCATAAGCATCCTCATGCTTGTTCAGAGCCTCGACAGCGCCACTCAGCTGAGCTTGCATCTTCTTTTCATCTACATTCAGAATAATATTGAACTCTCCATTAATTGGGAGTCTCAGTAGTGCTGCTACATCTTCTAACGAAATTACGAGCTCTCCCCATGCGAATATGAATGAGTTTGTGCCATCACACCAACGGGATAGAAGAGCCGCCAAAGCACGTTTGTCCCTGATTACGAAGGAGGCATTCGAACTCTTTACATCATAGAAAATTCCAGCACTCTCTAAAGTCTTCTTAACGTCTGGAATATTGAGCATTGTCTGGGAATACAAAGACCATGAATCGATTTGTCTCTGGGGAGAACGGTAGACAATACTGGAAGCGCTAAAATCGCCTCTCTGCAAGCAGAAACGAATCACCAGTGATGGATTGATAACCATTGGAGAGCTGGGATTTCTTGGAAGGATTTTAGCTTGGTCCTGGGAGACTGTAATTCGAGTTGAGCTTGCCAAACGAATTTCAAACTCGTCATTGGTATGAGGGGTCTCTTTTCCAGCTGTGGTGGACGTGACTTCATCATCGGCACAAGAAGAATTACGGGATTCATTGTCAGCCATCTTATCTTCCAGTCTACAAAATACTGTGTCTGTAGAAAAGAGAAGAACAAGCAAAGAGGGAGATAATATTCACGCCTAAAAAGTCTGCGTGAGGTATATATATGTATACCCACATATCACGCACGGTTTAGGAAATCCTAACCTAGTTAGGATTCTTTTAGGCGCCACTTGAATGGGGTTGGCCTTTAGGCCCTGTTTGGACTCCATGTTCGTGGATAAGGCTTCTATGCGGATGTAGCTGGCCCATCAACTTGGTGCTCACCCTGGAACACTCAAGGTTCCATGCTGCGCAGGGGACTTAATGTTGATGGTGGTTTTTGGCGACGAGGTCACAGGAGTAATTTCGCATCAATCTCTGGCATCCTGGAATAGCGCGAGATAAGGTATGAATTTATTTTTATAGTAGGGATAAGATATTTGGCTGCTATTAGCCATATTTTGATATCTCGCGACCCTAGCCTAGTAGCATGGTCCATATCCCTGACCTACGTATTAAAATACCTATGCATGCGCATTAGCCTAGCTCATGCTCGAGCCAAAACCCTAGGAGTACACGGTTGGCCACACCTATCCTTGGCCTCGGCCAAAGACTTGGCCACGCCAATACTCCACCACGCCAATCCTTGGCTAGACCTAAATTCCACCACGCCAATCCTTGGCTGCGTCCCATCTTTGGCCAAGCCTAATGCTTGGCCACGTCCAACCTTTGGCCAAGCCTAATGCTTGGCCACGTCCAATCTTTGGCCAAGTCTAATGCTTGGCCACGCCCTATTTTTGGCCGCGCCAATACTTGGCCATGCCTATATTTTACCCACGGACATAACTTGGCTAGGTCTGAACTTTGGCCAAGCCTAAAGTTTGGCCACGCCTAAACTTTGGGTACCCATGGTGATTGGCCTCGCCTCATCTTTGGATGCCCATGCATCTTCCCTTGCCTAATCCCTGGAGGCCCATGATTCTCCCCTGCCTTAGTTTTTAGATATCCATTATCTTTAGCACGCCTCAACTTTGGATGCCCACGTTTATTACCTTGGCCAAACTCTTGGGGGTCCAAGATTATGCCTTGGCCAAATATTGGAGGCCTCATAATCATGCTCTCGCCTAATTTATGGGGGCCTTATAGTTGGCTCTCGCCTAATTTGTGGGGGTCTTATTGTTTTCCCTCGCTTGAACTTATGGAGGCCCGTGATTGTCCTCTTCCCCTCACGGCTAGCCTTGCCTCCTTTGAGCTAGGGTTTACCTCTTCCTAGCCTCCCTCTACTTATGGGCTTCACTGATCCAAATCCTAGAGGATTATGGATTTTATTTAGTCCATAATACTCTAGTTTCCTAATCAAATTCGGAAATCTGGCAGTTCAGCTCACGTATTTCTCCATGGCGTGATTTTTAGAGCCCAATCCGTAAGGAATTAGAAGATGCTTCCTTCACGAAATATTTTCCTCTCTGAATTTACTATAACATACTAAAAATTCAGATTTTTATCTATTATGGGCTGTCCTGGGCGATTTTACTAATGGACAACATGCAAACTGTCCAGAAATCCGAAAATAACATAAATGTTGTGGCTCATCCTTTACGCCTTATGCCTAACTTCTTAATAAGATTACTATACCATGCAATATGGTTTATTATAATTATTGTGGCCTATCTTTAGGTCTTATATTGGCAATGCTTATGCATTCTTGATGATGGCTACGCCGTGATAGCATCATTCGTCTGTTTTTCCTGTTTATAGACTTGCTTCTATAAATCAGTGCTATAATTCTTAATCATGGCTCATGGCTATGATTCATATTATTTTGGACATTCATATGTCTTTATTATTCAGGGAATTGGTGCATTACATGCCACAAACCAATTTCCCTTATTTATGGCAAGACGAAAGTTGTATTTATTTGACTATTGCCACAGAGAGTTGCTGAAATCCTCTCGGTCTAATTGGCGATTGCATAGCTCAATCCTTAGACTTATCTTATCTTATCTAATGGCGGTTGCTAGCTCAACCCTTAGATTTATCTTATTAGGTTTAAATGGCGATTGCCCGGCTCAATCCTTAAACCAAATCTTAAAGAGATATTCAAAGCTTATCGCTTAATCTCTATCTTATCGCAAAGTTCTAAGTTTACCAAGTAATTGGTACGACTTGCACTTAGTCATATTTGACCTAACAAATATTTAACAAATCTTACGAGAATCAAGGTTTAGTTACATGGGGGGATATTCTTTTAGGGTTTTGGTTTGGCGGTCTACGGCACGAGTGATTGCAACGGCTCAATCACTTAACGGGAAAGATAACTAGGTCGTGTGAACGTTGCTGAGAAGATGGGATAAGGTAGTGGGTTGTTAGTCTTCCCTAATATTAGGCGCAAGACTCTTAACAACTGACCCCACTCTTTCTTCACTCCCACTCTTCCACTACTTCCACTTCTTACGAGATCAGTTGAGAATATATTGCTATAAATAGGTCACTCGACCAGTGGGGAAATCCAATCTCATTCTCATCCAACACGTTCAGTGCAAGTTCAATCAAGTCTATCTTATCGATAATTGATTAACTTTTCTCATTCAACATTTATTATCTAGTGAGAACTGAATATTCATCCTTTACTAGCAATATTTATCTCAATATCACAGAAAATCATAGCAATTCTCTGATCTCATCTTTCTCTGCTTCCCTCCCTAAACCAACCCTAAAATCCTCTTCTTGTAACTGAAGCAATACTCGAACGGCCATTTCTTGGTTTAGGCGAGTCTTGTTCGATCTTGACCTCTCGAATTCATCACAATCTTTTATTACATCATCACACTTATTACTGTACCCCTCAGATTCCTTTATTTGTTTTATACCTAAAACAGTAGCGTAAACTCTTTTCACTTCGGTGAATGCTTGTTGTGGTATAGTCATCCTCTATAGGTTGCAGTTCCTCTGGGAACTCCCTACGACTATAAAGACTTCTCTTGAGAGTTGGGAAGCACATGTAGATTGATCCCTTTGTGGTTGATCAGATTAACCTGTAACCTCAGTAACCTATCTTAGTTCTTGTCTATTCTAAAGTCCGTCTCTTCTGCTATACGGCTATTCAAGAACTGGTTAAGTTACGTAAAGGTTGGAAAGGTAGCAACGCACGGCTGCACTCGGTGTTGTAAGACCTAGTTAGCTCCAGTTATACAAGTTCCTTAAGTGGTTCTTCGTGTATAACTGAGGTAGATACGAATTGGGCATTGCTTACTTGGTTTGCGTGTCAGCCCCGATTTGTGAGTAGATTTCCGTATGACCTGGATTTAACAATCCGAAGGAAGTCATCTTGTGTGTGGTAAACTGATAGAGGACAGTTACACCATACGTCAACAGTAAGGTTGAAAAACAGTATTGCTGACACAAGCCTTTGACAGCGGTCAAAGCAACTCCTAGGCCTGTAAAGGACGTCAGCTGGGGGAATCAAGTGCGTGACGATCTGTGGGGGATCTAGAGACGTAAGGAAGGCGACAGTAGCCGAAGTCTTATAGTAGGCTAGTGTTTGTAATCAGTTTGTACTGGGCGGTGTTCAATCTGGACGAGGTCCCGAGGTTTTTCTGCAAGGCAGTTTCCTCGTTAAAAAAATCTCTGGTGTCTTGTGTGCTTTTACTTTCCGCATTATAACTCTGATTTATAATTAAAGCACCAAGTAGTACGTTATTGCCTAACTATCGAGTTGACTCCAAAGTACTCTTTGTCGAGGTTTAACAACTCCAGTTATAAGTTTGGATATTGATTTTTGAGATCGTCCAGACTTAAACCATAAGACTCATGAGCCAAAACGAAAAGTTGGTAGTATTTCGGTACCCCTCCTTTTTCAAGAAGATATCCTCTTTTCGCTAGACGAGCAAGAAAATGAGATGCCAGAACTATTGAAATGCAGCCCTACGGGGTGGGAGGTATATGTTGATGGCTCGTCAAATAAAGAAGGAAAAGGAATATGAATTGTTTTTACTTTGCCGAAAGAAGCTAATAGTACACTCGCTAAGGCTGGAATTCCCGACGACAAACAATGAGGCGTAATATGAAGCAGTCATACACGCTATGAGATTACTCATCGAAATGGGTATCAGCGATGTTAGATTGACAAGTTATTCACAGCTGGTGATTCGAAAAATCTCTTGATGTTATCAGAAATTAGATGCTTCTCTGCATAAGTATCTTAAACTCGCTAGGGAGTATGCCCGAGAGATTCCTGGTAGTTTCGTCACATCTGCAGAAAGGATAATAGGCACGCCGATGCCTTGGCTTTTATTTCATCTATAATGATAAATCCAGACATCACTTCAATAGCTATTGAGAGAGTGAGGCAATCTTCTTTGGAAGAGCGAGAACAAAGGGAGGTATTGGTAACAGACATAGAAGAATCAGCGGAAACAGAATGGAGAATGCCGATACGATATTATCTGGATCGACTCACTTTGCCGGGGAAGCAGATCTTAGCTCATCAAATCATTAGTAGATCGGCGAATTATGAACTTCGAGATGGAATACTATATCGCAGGTCATTTTCTGGGCCATTGCTGAGATGCGTATCGAGAGAAGAAGGCAAGAAATTGCTAGAATCAATCCATGAAGGAGACTGCGGAAATCACAGCGGCCTGCGAGCTCTAGCTCTGAAAGTAAGGATGCAAGGATACTATTGGCCTTGGATGAATAGTGATGCTAAAGAATATGCCCGCCGATGCAAGAAATGCCAGCTGTATGGAAGAGGTAGAGCCTCACAAGAAAGCATGGTGTGAGCATTTACACAATGTTCTATGGTCCTATAGGACCACGGTTAGAAAAGCAACATGGGCATCTCCCTTCCTACTTACCTTCGGCGCTGAGGCAGTGCTTCCCTCTGAGGTAATCTTACCAACAACAAATCATGAAGCTTGGGAGAAGAATTTAAACACAGACTTGATTCTGGAGAAGCTTGACGATTTAGAAGAACAACGATTGATCGCCCTTACACGCATGGAGAATTATCATCGGCGACTTTCTCGCGAATACAATAAACGAGTCATCCCTAGAGAGTATCAACCTGGCGAGTTGGTCTTGCGAGAAATCCCTCCCTCACAGCGAAAAGGATGCAGGAAGTTGGAACCAGTATGGGAAGGCCCTTATGTAGTCAAAGTAATGGGGAGCGGAGCATATGTGATGATTGATGAGCATGGAGTAGAACTAGAACATCCTTGGAACGCCAAGTTCATTAAAAAGTATTATCCTTGAAGAAACAATGTAAAAATCCGACGTCTTGGGCGGGCATAATACCCAAGAAATCTTATTAGCTTATGTAAAACAACAGCGAATAAGATCCGGGGACGTAGGTTTGCTATTACGCGCCGAACCCCGTTAACAAATCATTGTGTCATTTAATTTTTCGCCGAGTATTTTAACCACGCCGATATCCAAACCCAAATGGCTTCACCAAAATAACGAAGCTAAAAAGCTATAGACCAGAGTATGGTATACTGAGGCGAAAGCCACTAAACAAGGCTACAAAGCCATCTACCGAGGCAAAATGCCAAGTATCTTCAAGGCTACAAAGCCATCTATTGAGGCAAAATGCCATATACAAAAACCCTGATCAGGTATTAAGGCCAAGTGCCATCAGTAAAGTCATAATGCCACGAATTAATAAAACCAGCTAGAGCTAAGGGCTCTCACTAAAAAAGCATGAAAGCTTGCCTGTTTTATTGAGTGAACAACCGCCTTGTATGGTAAGTCCGACCCAGGCTAGCTGTAAGACCATTCGTGTTACTTTTTGATCTGTAAGTGTTTGGCGAATAAGACCTTACGGCGAAAGCCACCATGTAGCATCACTTGCCGAGAGTCATCGTGTAGTTAGCCTATTGGGCGACCCAAAACACTTATAAAAGGATCGCCGACGGGCACAAGTAATAATTGCGCCTGGGGTGCTACCCTAGGCGCCGTATGCAATTGTTGGCGGTACAAGCACTGGACTTCATTCAATAATAGGTCAAGTCTTTGACGGTAAATATGAAGCGTAGCACATTTCACGATAGCAGATTCATAAAAAAGAAAAAGCCTTACATTACTTAAAATAAAGGTGGTGCAGATCATTACAAAATATCAAGGGCAGAAAGCAGAAATACAAAGGAAATACTGGCGAGACGCTAAAAATAACAACCAAAAAGAAAAAGAAAAAAACAACTAATTATCTTCACCTTTCCCCTTTTCTTCTTCACCTCCTTTCCCTTCATCTTCTCTTTCGTCTTCTTCATCTCCTATTTCCTCTTCACTTTCTTCTTCTTCTTCTTCTTCTTCTTCTTCTTCTTCTTCTTCTTCTTCTTCTTCTTCTTCTTCTTCTTCTTGTTCTTGTTCTTCTTCCTCATTTGCTTCTTCTCCTGTGTTTTCAATATCTTCTTCGCCAGATCCAGAGCCCTCGCCATCACCTTCATCGCAGTCAACGACTTCCTTCTCAGCGGCAGGTTCTGGAGTGAGGATGTACTTGGCAGGGATCTCGAGGCCAAGTTTGGGATACTCGTCATTCACAAAATCTTGCACGACGATAAAGTAAAGTTCGAGCAGATGGAGGTTGTGCTTGGTTTTCTGATCCCTTAGATCTTTCTGATCTTGGCTCAAATCAGTCTTGAGTTCATCATGAATTTTCCCCAAGTACTCAACCTTACCCTCCAAAGTCTTAATATTCTTCTTGCACTCTTGATGATCTTGGAGTTTGAAGTTCAGTTCAACAATCTGATTGGGGCACTGGCGATGCTCTTCCAAAGCCTGGTTTAGCCTCTCTTCACAGGCATTGTGATGGATGAGTTTTCTGGCGAGATCAGAAATCTTGTCAATACAGAGTTTATGATCTTCAACAATCTTCTTTCGCTCTTCAAGCTCGCCTTCCAGATGCTGGATTCGCTCTGCGAAAAGAAAATAAGA